>LMYD01000467.1:0-39167 GCA_001630595.1 Pseudogymnoascus sp. BL308 | reverse complement strand
AGCTCGGTGTGTGGGAGTTGAGGCTGAAGGGGGAAGGCGTTCGGTGTGTGGGAGGCTGGCGGCAAGGCCGGCTATGTGGCACGACGTGGTTGCTTTGCGGGTGAGGCGTTCGGGGGTTGGGCTGCGGGGAGACAGGGGGGGTGATTTGTGGTTTGTAAGGTTGGGGGGCGGTGGTGTGTATTTACGTGGTGGTAGGGTTTGGGGATGTATGATATGCGTAATGAGAAATGAATTACTGATTTGTTCTTAATTATATTCTTGATGGATATAATTTATGAGAATGGAAATTGAAAACTATACCCTCGCGATTAAATTATCCCACGACAATGTGATAATACTTTCCTGGGTTATTATTTTATGGATGAATCATTTTTTATGACTACTAAATAGATATATAATAGTTAATTCATAAGACTCACCAGAGGCATCCTGATATCCCAAACCAACAATTCGACTCATCACCACCAACGCAAGGCTTCTCACGTGAACTACAACCCCCAAAGTACAGCCCCCCAAAATATATCACCCCAACCCATGCAAGTACTACATCCTTACGCAGCTCACATGCATGCACACCTCGGGGGGCTGCACATGACACCAGCCCCCATCCCCAGCACTCGGCTTCGCGCGGCGGAACGGCCCATCCATCTGGCAGATTTCAGTTCAGGGTACAGTACAGCACAACACAGTACAGTACGTTGCAATCGCGTAACCCCCCACCGAGACTCGTGCGCGGAGATGTACATCTAGGGCTGTCGGGGCCTTCGAGGCCGCATACACACTCTGGGGGGCTGTGCGTGCGGTTCTCCGTCGTGCTGGCTGTGACTCTTATTTTACGTCTGCAGGGCTAGTGCGGGTGAGGTTTCTACGAATGGGAGGATGACGTGGGGAGAGGGTTGATGGGGTGCTACTTGTGTACGATGGGGGGGAATGGAGATAAGAATGATAATATCCGAGTTGCCTTCGGATTGTTGGTGCACGTACAAGTTCGTTGTTGGTGCTGGAGTCGTGGGAGGAGATGGCTTTGTTGTGTGGAGAGTCGTGGTCGTCGTGAGACTTCTCACATTCCAATTTTTGAGTCAAAAACCACATATTTCAGCTGGTACGAAAAATACACATATCAGTCGCCCACCCAAAAGCGGCCGGCAAAAGAGCCCTTTCATATTTCACCGGACTGGGCGAGATGGGAAGTGTGTCGGACATGGCTGTTTGCAAACCATTGGCTCTGTCCGTGGGAAGTATAGTGGACGGGGTTTTGTACTCCCTTACTGCGCTTTGTTATAAAGGCTCATTGCTGGGCGCTTTGGGACGAGTGGCGTATGTGTCCAGTTCGCTCCTGATGGCTCCAGGGATCTGGCTCCGGGGTTAATTGTCAGGGCCGCCGGATAGCAGGACCAGGGGGATAATTGAGAATTGATATGCCATGGATGACCCGAAGGATGGCGCCGGAGGTAGCGATTTAGGCATCAGCTGGAGTTGAGTTTGTTTATATGGATGAGGTCGATCAGTGAGGCGTGGCGGTCCGACGGAGTGGTTGAGTCGTAGATTGTATGTACGTATGTACGTATGTACGTAGGTATGTATGTAGGTCTCTGTCTTCGTCCCATCGTGCCACAGAGTGACGGAGCGAGCGCATCCCCTATGCAGAGATTACCCTGAACATCGTATCGCCCTGCTGCTGCTTATTGCCCTGCTGCTGAGAAAGTGTGCTTGGTCGTGGTCGTGTCACTCCCGAGTCACTCGAGGTACAGGCAACCAGCAACCAGCAACCAGATATCGGATGACTTGAGGGGCGAAAACGGGCGAACCAAGTCGCGGACACCAGTGACTGTGGGGTGGAGAGCAAGACATATATGTGTGAGATGATTCGCCACCGGGCTTCGGCGAGTCTGCTGCCCCAGCCAAACCAGGAGTCAGAGATAATAGACCTCTCCTTTTCGCGTAGATTGCTGGTGTATCGTATCCTATTTGATTTGTATTGTATTTGTTGTGCGGCGACGAAACCCTGGCGACCAAAAAAAAAAAAAAAAGAAAGCGCGCGCGCTCATGCAGCAGCAACCTTGCCCGTCGGTGCCGCGGAATCAATCAATGCCTCTTCGGTCGATTTTCCTTCCGTTCGTGGACAATGATGACGACCTCTCTGGCCTCTCCCGCGCGAAATTTCGCCAATGCCAACGAGATGTGCGGATAAGACAAAGTGATTCATTACCCAGGGCGCTGCTTTTGCGACTCAGTAGTGTATCAGTACACTGTAGTGAGAGGGCAGTCACTTTGGTACGCGACCGTGGGTTTGCGACTAGAGAGAGGCGAGCCCGGCTTCTCCATCTATGCGCCGAGAAACTAACTATAATGCTGTTTCAGGTGGGTAGAACTGGGTACAGATGTAGTAGACTATGTTCGGGTAGAGTAGCTGTGAAATCTATATCTCATGCCGCTTTGAAGGAACGTGTTCTCTAGGGCAACAAAGCAATATTGCCAATGCCAGCAAGCAGGGAGAATGCTTTTCTTGTCTGTCCATGGTGCTCAGGAGTGAAGTGAACAAAGCCCTTGTGCTGTGGCCCTGGATCAGACCAGACACGACACGACACGACACGACCAGGTCTCGAATTTATACATATTCTTTCTGTTCGCTGTAGAGACGAGCAGAGCACTTTGTTGCGATACCTGTAGAAGTCGATTAGTTACTGTGATTCCCTGAGTGACCACAGACCCAGCGATAATAGATAATCTTAGGTTATACTCGCACAGCAAACAGCCCAATGCGCCTGAATCACTCGTCGTCGCTGTCGGTAATTATTCGAATTTATTCCAGTCATCCCAATCACTGCACAGAGTAATAATTATTGCCATTATTATTCCTATTTCATCCCATTTCTTCCTTCTCCTATACCCTTTAATATATAATTTATCTACACACATGTAATACAGTAACCGCATTAGGCCAAAGTCGCAGTTCTAGGACTAGCGTGATTTCCCGTTTTCCCAGCTCCGCCCAGCCAAATCAAATTTCTTCTGTTCGCCCTCTTGCTCTTTTTTTGTTCCAACCCTCTTGTCTTCGACAAACCCCCAACACCACAAATCCCCCCATCTCCAAGAATCTGCGAATCTCTATCCTTTAGCAAGGAATAGAGAGATCGCATTTCATATCTTCGGATAACCTCACAAACCCAACGTCAACGGTTCTCGATCGCGACTGTCCTGCAGATCGCCACGAGATTCACGACTCTCCTTTGAATTTCAGAGGCCCTGTGCCCTGTTAATCTCAATTTTTATTAATCCTTCAACGGACAAGTGCGATTAACTTCGACCACTGCGATTGTTTCGAACATCTCCGCTCAGATTCTTCATCTTATACACTCCCTTGGACAAATCGGAGACCAGATTTGACATCTGCTCGACAACATCACCCCGTACGGATCCCAACCCGTTTGCCATCTCAACACGTCATTATCTATCACCAGACCAACGTCGACAACTCTATGACTTCCGTCTCTCAACCCACTCAACCCCCAAGCTCGGCTTCCAACAACAACGGCGCGTCGCAGTCCGCTCAGTCTTACGCTTCGGCGACCAGAAAAGCAGTCTCGTCGCCTCCGGTCGCGACGGGCTCGTCCTCTCAGTCCCCAGCCGTGGCAGTCGGCAATGTCGCGCCGGTACAGCATGGAAAGTCTTCGTCAATCTCGCCAGTGAATGGCAGATCGTCGATACCTCCTGCTGTACCGGTAGTTTCAACCCCGGCCATTGCGAGCAGCAACGGGAACGCGATGGAGCACAGCCGAAAGAGCTCCGTCACGATCAACGGTGGTTATGTCGCAAATGGCTCCTCCAAAGCGATCCAGTTCGGTTCGCTGGTTGAGTCTCCTGCTGCTACCCATAGCACCCCACAGATCTCACAGTCGACCACCTCATCGGCACCGATTGCGATCCCAAGCAACCCGAGAGTGACATCTCCGGCGCAATCGCCTTCTCCGATCCCACAGCCCACAGCTAGCGGTGGCGGTAGACCTCCTGCGGGGCTTCAGAGCGCCGGAATGACTTTTGGTAGTCACCCGGGTGGCGATGGCGATGTAAGTATTTATTTTCTATGGTCTCTTCCATTGATAACATTATGCTAATCTTTGTTCCCTTCATAGCGTCACATGCGACATGCTTCCGTACCACAGGCACCTCTTGCACCAGGCGCACAACCTGGCCATGACCGACGACTTTCCGGAGAAGGCGGTATGGGTGGCCCCAACAGAGGTGGTTTCAACCCTCAAGGTGGCCGTGGCCGTGGCTACAGCAACACCTACCAGAACCAACACATGGGATACCCTCAAGGCAACCAGCAGTTCCGCGGCGCTCCAAACCAGGGCCGTGGCGGTATGCCTGGACCGTTCCCTGGCCGTGGAGGACCTATGCCACAGTACCCGAACTCGCCACACCAGGCAAACCGCAGCCCTGCGCTGACCAACTCGGTACCAAGCACCCCGAACATGGGCCAAGTCATGCCAATGCAGAACCCTCAGCAATATGGCCAATACCACCCTCAATACATGCCTCAACCTCAAGTACTTAACCCTTCTACTTCACTCCATCCTCCAAATTCCTTCAAGTCAGGCAAGAATGGCAAAAAGTTTTCCAAGAATGGCCAGCAAGCTGCTGGGAAGATTAACCAACAGCAATCCAAGTCTGGAGATAATTACAAGTTGCCATCTGGAGAACTGCCAGGACCATATTTTCCAAACCAACTCGGGAAGATTCCGGAGAGCTCCGAGCGGAGTGCCTCTACCAGCCCGTTCCCTCCCCCAGTTGCCCCCGTTCCCCTTTTCCCTCCACGTACTGCGAAGATTGATTTGTCGCCAGAGAGCGGCAACTTTGACCAGATTCTAACAAGCATGCAGAATTACGGCTACCAAGCTCCGCCATACGACCGTATGAGCGCCATGCCGGTTCCTTCCCCATACGCTATGTACCCTCAAATGCAGTACATGCAGGGCATGCAGGGCATGCCAGGCCAGCCACAATCTCCCCAGCCAGGCTACCAACAGCCATTCATCCCAGGTCAATACCAGAACCAGCCCCAACCCCAGGCAATGTCGCGTACTCCTTCGCAAATGTCTGAGAGGCCAAACTCCAGCCTGGGCCAGCCCCAAACTCCTTCCATGCCACCTTCCGTAATTCACCAAACTCCTCAAGCAAAGGCCGCTGCCACCCCTAGCACTTTCCAACGCACAACCCGCAGGAGTGCAGCAATTGTCATCAAGAACCCAGATGGTGACATTGTCAAGCTGCCATCGGCAAAGCCACCGGCATCGCCCGTCCCAAGCAACCACTCTTCCAAGACCCCACCAGTGGTTGTGTCTACACCAACACCGCCACCAAAGGCTGCCACACCACAGCACGTCCGCACTGATAGCAAGAGAGATGAAACTGTCATGCAAGAATTCAAGGACAGAGTGCGCAGAGCTGCTGAGGGCGAAGACGCTAAGGCTTCGGACGCTGAGGGAACCGATTCTGAGGCTGCGAAGCCAAAGGCCGGTGAGGTTAAGGTGACTGAAGAGAAGAAGGCGGATACATCTGAGGCTGATGCCGTCGCGGCTGAGGCCAAGGCAAAGCAAGATGCTGAGGATGAGCTCGAGAGGCAAATCAAGGAAATGGAGGAGGCCGAAGAGGCACGCGAGAAGGCTGAAGCTGAGGTCCTGGCGAAGCGTGCTGCTGAGAAGGCCGCTGCCGACTTGGCCAACGCTGAGAAGAACAAGCTGCTGGCTGAGGAGAATGACCGCAAGCTTAAGGAGCAAGAGCGTGAGATGGAGCGCATCGAGGATGAGCGCGAGCAAAAGCGCAAGGATGCTGAGGCTAAGGCAGCGGCAGCTGAGTCTAAGCCAGCGTCTACTGACTCCAAGGCCGATGCTGCCCCACTCACACCAAGCACTCTGGCATCGAAACTCTCTGCTCTCAAGCTTGGAGGTGAAAGCGGAGCATCTACCCCAGCTTCGGATGACTCGATGGGCCCGCCACCAAAGGTTTTGGGCGGTGAGAAGAAGACTAAGCCTGCAGCGCTTAACCTTGCACCTCTCAACACCAAGCCAGTCGAGCCACCGCAGCCAAGTGCAGCACTTCAGTCTCTGAAGTCTGCTAGATTCCTCTCTATCCTGGATGCCTCCATCTACCCACCAAACATCTCCTCGCCAAACCCTGCACTCAACACTGCTGTTACTAGCAAGGGCAAGAGCTTCAAGTATGACAAGGAGTTCTTGCTTCAATTCCAGAAGGTTTTCACCGAGAAGCCATCTCTTGAATTCGAGTCTCAGATTAAGGCCTTGATTGGCGACGGTGAGGGAGGATCATCCCGTTCCGGCTCTTCAAGAACCCCAGGCGGAATGGGCCCACGCCAGGGCTCCAACCGTGCTCCAGGTGCATTCACCATGGGCACCTTCGGTGTTGGCAAGACCCTTCCTCCCGGAACAACTTCCCAGCAACGCTTCGAGATGTCTCAAGGCACTATGCCACGACCGGCTGGTGCAAACCCAATGTCCGGAAACTTCAGAAGCACCGGAACATTCCCTGGTGGCATGGGACCTGGCAGACAGCCCTCGGGTATGGGCCAGCCGCAATCACCGCGTAACACAAACCCCAGCCGCGGTGGTCGCCAAGGCAGCAAGCGTGATAACACCAGCAAGCACAATGTTGAGGCTGAGAAGAAGATGCCTCTTACCGCTGGCATGGTCCTGAAGCCTATCGAGGTCACCTCGACTGGATGGAAGCCACGCAGTCTTGCTGCTCAGTCTTCCGCTACTGGTGCCGCCGGACCTGCTCCAGGTGCCGCTGGTGGTTCCACACACATGGAGCCCGATATGGTCCAGCGTAAGGTCAAGGCAGCACTTAACAAGATGACGCCCGAGAAGTTCGACAAGATCGCGGATCAGATTCTTACCATTGCGGCTCAGTCCAAGGATGAGGCCGACGGACGCACTCTGCGCCAAGTCATCCAGCTCACTTTTGAGAAGGCAACTGACGAGGCTCACTGGGCTTCTATGTACGCGAAGTTCTGCAAGCGCATGCTTGAGACCATGAGCCCCGAGATCAAGGACGAGAGCATTCTCGACAAGAACGGCAACGTTGTGTCGGGTGGTAACCTCTTCCGCAAGTACCTCCTCAACAGATGTCAAGAGGAGTTCGAGCGTGGATGGAAGATGGACCTCGGTGACAAGCCAGAGGGTGAGCAAGGTGAGGAGAAGACTGAGGAGGCTGCCATGCTTTCTGACGCCTACTACGTCGCCGCCGCTGCCAAGAGACGTGGTCTTGGTCTCGTCCAGTTCATCGGTGAGCTTTACAAACTTGGCATGCTTACTGAGCGTATCATGCACGAGTGTGTCAAGAAGCTTGTCGACTACACTGGCATTCCTGACGAGGCTGAGATTGAGTCGTTGACCAAGCTCCTCAAGACTATCGGAGGCAACCTCGATAGCACTGAGAAGGGCAAGCCAATGATGGATATCTACTTCAGCCGCATTGTGGCCATGACCGATACCCCAGAGTTGCCCAGCCGTCTGAAGTTCATGCTTATGGACATTGTCGATCTCCGTAAGAAGAGATGGGTCTCGAAGGAGGACAACAAGGGTCCTAAGACTCTTGAAGAAGTTCGCGCAGAGGTAAGAATTCCCATTCGTAATTTGTATTCACAAATACTAACATCACTTAGGCTGAGGCTGCTGCCGCACAGAAGGCTGCTGAGAACGCACGTGGACCACGTGGTGGCGGTGGAGGACGTATGCAACCTGGCCGTGGTGATTCGAGAAACTTCTCCAACCAATACGGCAACCAGCCCCCGATTGATTACTCGAAGAACACTGTTGCCACTGATGATCTCCGTCGGTTGACAAACAAGGGAGCCAGCAGAGCTTCCGGAGCGCCAATGTCGTTTGCCCCTACATCGATGTTCTCGTCGAGAAGCAACAGCGGACGCAAGATGGGACCTGGAGGATCGCTGTCCAGAACCGGAGACGACTCTGGAGCCTCATCCCGCACCGGAACCCCACCACAACAGAAAGAGAAGGAGCCTGTCGCCACAATCAACGCGTTCAGCCTCCTTGGTGATCTGAACGACCACGAACCGGAGAACCCAGCATCTCCCCCTCCTGCTGCTTCTCCTGAGCTGACCAAGACTGATCTTGCGTCAGGAGAGAAGAAGAGGGAGTAGATTTCGAGCGCCATTCGTGTCATAGCGTCTTGCATCCCAATCTCTGTGCCTAGATTGCGGGCTTTCTTTCTCCATGCATTTCCGGCGGGTTTCATTCCAACACGTGTGTTAAAAGTTGCTTTCTCAGTCTCAATGATACCTCAGATCGGCTTATAGAACTTCGGTCCCGCATTAGGTCCTATCCGGGAAGGGCCTTACCTCTTTTTAATGTTTCTGTCTCGTCGGCCGTTACCTCGTCTTTTCACTCAGCACATCGACATCCCCTCGAGTACTGGAATCGAACGTGGACGCCCACTGACGGATTGCTTTTTTACACTTTCGAAATAATCGCGTGGTTACTTCTCCTTCTTTTCCTTGCCGGAGCAGACGCGAGATTCGCCAAGAGGGGCGATCTGCACAAAAGCTTTGTGTCAATAGTTCATTTTTCATACACGGGGCGCCCTTTGCTGCTAGATCGACATATTCGTTTTTCGTTTTTTTTTCCGAGTTGGGCTGTGTTTGGGCCGGCCGGCCGTGTAATTTAGCGGGGGTGGGAGGAGACAGACAGAAGAAGAAGAGAGAAAGACAGTGATGGAGAGGAGATTTCTGGCGGGTGAAAAGGGTTCGTAGGGCAGGGTAGCTCGGACACTCTTCGATGCTTCTCTCGTGCGCTGGGTCGGTCGCCAACGACGTGGTGTACGAGGGAGGGAATAAGGTGGATCGGGTGGGTAGGAGGGGATACACTGTACTATATCTAATTCAATAAATCGAGCCGGCCAGCTTTCTTGCTTTAATAGGTGTCTCGCGAGCAATCAGCTAGGCAGTTATTTCAAAACCTTGTGTTGTATACGAGTGCCTATGTGAATAAACTGTCAAATGTGTAACATTCCTACGTGATTTGTGTGTTTTATGCGTGCTCCGCTCCTTGCATGTCCGTAGTATGCTGCAGTTCTCCGGCATCACCTCCAGTGTAATCCTCAAAGGACCCTTTGAGTGGCGAACGCTACACGAAGCAAGCACGTAGCAATTTCACACGAGGAGATTCAGATACAGGCAAATATATGTGTATACAGATTACAAAGGCGCAACTGCAGGCCACCGCTAATATTCCGACACTACTTTTTTCACAGCCTGGAAACCGCAAGCGCATGAAACCCACCACCCCGTATACCAGGGAAAAATAAATTGCGCCATCCCATGACCAAACCCAGCTTGCCCACCTCACTCACTCACTATACACTTCCTCCTGTCCGTTAACGCCTTATTCCTCCTCCTCCGCCTCAAAGCCGTCTACGGGAGTTTCCTCCTCAACCTCGCCATCAACGTCGCCGGTGGCCTCTTCCTCATCCATCTCCTGAACAGCCGCTAGGACATCGACGTCCTCGCCAAGACCCCTCTCAGCACGCAGCTGCTGCACCTTCGCGTTGGTCATCTCGAACACGTACTGGCCCAAATGCTCGACGCCTTCCATAGGCGTCACGCCTGGAACCTCCACATCGTCCGCCTCATCCGCGATAGTTCGCTGCGAGGGCCAGAGCTCGCCGGTGACGAGCATGAGCTTGTCTGGGCGGCGGAAGAGAATCTCAAATGCCTGTTGCAGCTCGAAGCAGGATTCGAATACTTCGCGGCGTCCGAGGATGTACAGACCGAGACGGGCACGGGAGAGAGCTACAGTCAACCTTCTCACGTCGCGGAGGTAGCCGACGCGGGAAGTGCGGGTGAGAGAGAGAATGACATCTAGAAGGAGGGTTAGTGGAAGTAGGCATTCATTGGGATGTGGGATAACTCACGGTCATTCTGCTCGCCCTGGTACTTGTCGACTGTAGTAACGATCTTGGGGAGGCCGAAAATGGGGTTCTTCGCACATCGGTGGGTGAGCACGTCCTTGATCAGGGCGCGCTGGCCGGCGTAGGTGGTCAGAATGCTGATCTTGGAGGCGGGATATCCGAGCAGTCGCATGTACTGGAAGATTGCCACGGCATATTCGGCTTCACCCAGGTTTTGGATGAAATGAGGGGTCGGCTCAGACTCGCCGTTGCCCTTGTAATCTGGCACATTGATGAACTGGTAATCATATCTGAACCCGGCATTCGACTTTTGGAACTCTGGGCCAGTCTCCACAAGAGGAAGGTTGCCTAGGTGCGGGTAACGCCATTGGTAAAGTTCGGCGATGGACGGACGGGCACGACCCTGCTTGTCAAGAATTACAGTAGGAACGCCTAGACGCACGAGACGAGAGAAAAGTGACTGCTCGAGGTTCGCGTACTGGCGGAATGCGAGGTTTTGCACGATTGGGGAGTTTTGGAAGTGGTCACCGCAGAGGACAACGCGCTGGAGGGGCATCATCCCGTTCTTCGGCGTCTGAAGGGCAAGGGGAATGAAGTTTTCGATCTCGGTGATCTGGGCTGCTTCTTCGACGATGACATTGTCGTAGTGAAACCCGAGATCAGCTATCTCTCGTCGCCGCATTGCTGCATGCGTCGATGTCATGGCAATAATGCGTGCCTCGTTTGTAAGAAGGTAGTTTGCCTTATCGCGATCGCGGCGAAGAATTTCGAAGGGCCTCACATCGGCAAGTTCGGTGAAGATCTTAGTGACGTGATAATTGCAACCACTGGCAATCTCAATGACACTCGCTTTATCCGCCTCAGCAGGGAAAAGCGGTTGCGGGGCATTAGAGAAGTAGTGGTGGTATGGGAACAGCTCAATGACGGTTTCTTTGGTTACCTCCGGATCTTTGAGTGCTTCCTGGAATCTCGCCCAGGCAGGTTGAACATAAACGGAGTTGAAGTAGCCTGCGGTTTCGGCGGAGCTACCATGCGCTCCAGGTGCACCAAAATTTGCAGCTAGGCGATCCACCTCAAGCAAATATCTGTCTCTGTTCTCCAAGAAAGACTCGACACGACCATGCTTGCTGAAGTTGCTCTCAGTGTCGAGCTCTTCCTCGCCATGTCCCAGGCGAAGAAGATGCCTCTCATCAATATCTAGAGCGACAATTTTCTGGAACAGCTGGTTAAGAGCTTGGTTGCTGTGTGCAATAAGCAAAGTCCTCTGCTTGGGGAAGTTGTGATATATGTTATTGATGATTTGAGTTGCCACGTCGGTTTTGCCAGTTCCCGGAGGGCCAATGATTACAGTCAGTCCTGGCTGTGTTCCAGAGATGATGGCATCAACCTGGGCTGGTGTGAAGCGAACGTGATTTAGTTTTACTTCATCCATCGGATATGGCCCAGTGTTCGGCGGCTTGTAAGTAGAGACTTCAACAACTGGAGGGGCAACATTCGCTGGAACATCCTCCTGACCACGACGTCTCTTCTTTGAAGGCTTGGTAGGGGTTGGCACAGATGCGCTATTAGTGTTCTGAAGGACGTAAGGTGGACCGAAGCTGCCGCTTGCATCTTCGCTAGGCTCTACCGTCTTGCCAGGTAAGCTCTCTATCAAATGATGCCAGTTGAGAAACGTATCGCGATAGTCCACTTTTTTGATCTTGTTGGCTATCTGCGGGTATGATGCTCCTGCTGGATCGCCGTAGCCAAGGAAGACCTCGTGGAGCCACGGGGCAAGTGGAATGTCCGACAATGTCAGGCTTTGAATAGACTCCAACACCGACTTAAAGTTGTTCTCCCGACCTCTCCTTCGCACAACAACATTGATTGATTCGTAGACATCGGGCTTGCCCGTTGCAGCGCTATCCAAGTCCTGCTTGTACATAGCAGCATCGAGCTTGATGTGCAGTCGACGGAGCCGTGCTTGCCCACGGCCATTAGTCTGCCCGTTGTCTCTCATAGGACGCCCATTGTCATCCAGTACTTGAGTAACCTCGGCCGCTCGAATATGCCTTATGCCTAGTTTTTGCTGATCACTTATTTTTGATTCGCCGTTTGAGATCAAATTACTACGATCAGAAAGGTTTATAGCCAGAAGAAACACGACATCGTCTGGCCGCAACGACTCCCATTCTCGACGTATATTCTCCGCAAGACGGCTCACATCTAGAGCAATCTCTGCCTTCACGGCAGCAGGCTTCGTCTCGCCAAGGAGTGGGGGTACGACCTCGAGGATAGCCGGTTTCGAAATTGGTAGAGCCATTTTTGAGAACCCGTCGAACTTCGTTTCTCCTGTTCTGCTAGTTTGTGGCCGCAGTCGTTTAAGGGTATCTTCAATATCTTTGCGGATTTCGAAAAAGGATTCACAACGGTGCAAGATAAATGAACGCCATAAAAAGTCGCCAACCGTCAAGTATTGCAAGTTGAGCTTTGGAAGAGCTAGCGGCTGAGACCCATTATAGCTCTCATTCCGTAATAATGTTGGTTCGAATAAAGTCGATTCTGTTGGTAGAATACTTAAATCACGGGCCGTGTCCTGGAATGTCTTCCGTCTCTCAAATGTAGACACGAGAACCTCCATTAAAAACGAGCGATCGCCCGCAACATTGGCCGAGTCTGGGTATGATACGCGGAGATCAAGAAGCTCGCAATAAGTTCTTAGCTCATCGTCTGACAGTGTTTCCAGGTGACCCTCGAGGTCCTCTCGCTTTTCGATAGAGCCATAGTTTGATAGCGCAAGAATCGTGAGCTTATCCTTGTAGTGTTTAAGGGCGGTGCGTTGTAAACGACCAAGCTGTGCGCAATGGCGTTCGTATGTCTCCTCTCCGGTATACTGGATCCCAGTGTGATCGTCGAGGGAGAAGTACGTGTAATGCTTTAACAAGCCATAGAGGTCTCGCAATAGCCCACTACCTTCATCGTTGAACAATGGCGATAGCTTGATAAGTGGCAGTGTGTTCAAATCTTGTAGGAGCGTATTGACAAATCTCCGGGTCGGCAACTGGCTTTGAAAGTCGGACAGCAGCTCGAGGAAACGTTCGCAATAGAGGAGATTGTCTGATTTGTTCTTCGTGTCATGCAATTGGCTAAAGAAGTCCAACAACATGGCGTACAGCCATGATCGCTCGAAACGGAGCCTTGCCTTCGTTGCATCATCTGCAGCCTCGTATCGTTTGCCGGACGCTCTCCATACTTTTCTCAACTGAACGCTTTCATCGAGTTTATTGTTTCGTTTCTTCTCGCTTGAAAGGTTGTGCCAGACAGCTATCGACACGAGGGGAGCGCATTCTTTCCGGACAATGCCACTGTCTAGAGATTGGAAGGCGCTTATTATGAAAGAGAGAAGGTGTGTTCGTATATTTGGCGAAAGGGTATTATCCAGTGTCATTGACAGTATGCGTCGAAATAGTAACGAAAAATCGGTAGGATTATCAGAGTATATATCTGCGATTGTCAGTTTCTAACCAAGAATCAGGCGGGACAGAGGTCTTCACTCACTCCATACAGGTAAATGCTCCCGACTGCGCACGTTGGAAATCAAAACGATTAGGAGAACATGATGGTTGGATGCATCATCTGAAAACCCTGGCCATAGGTAGCTGTAGTATAATTAGTATGGGCGAAACATAAGAGTTGTTGTTGCACATACCTCTCGAGGATTTGCAGATTCTCAAGAACCAGGAGCGTTTTATAGGAGAAACCCTCCTGTTCAAGAACATCCCAAATTTCCTTCTTCAGCACCTGCGGCTTTATTTTGACCTTCGCAGATTTCTTGCCCGGCTTGAGCCAGTGTTTCTTTGCGAGTTGGGCGAATGGACTCTCGCCTTGGAGATCCGCGACAGTAGGCCGGCCGTCATCAACCTCCTTGCGAGGCTCCGCGGGGCCTCTTGTCCTCGGCGCCATTATCTTAGAGGAATTGCGGTTGGCGATTGATGTTTGCGCAACACGCTAAACTTCATGGTCTGAAGCTGAACCGCGTTATGATGGTCAAGCACCAAAATCTACGTCATGTGACTTGGTGAATTAAGGTTTCGGTCTAGTGCCGCCCGCAGATGGTAGGTAATTCTAGAGCCTCAAGAATGCTAGATCGGGCATTCGTCGAGCGTTGCGCCTCACCCGACAACAACAAACGTAATCCAAACTCAAGTATTTGGGATTGGCATTGCGCCGCATATGAATCGTTATGGCGGCTCTCGAAGTGGAGGCGGTCAATCTGTGCAAGGGGCTTCTGGGGGATATGTTGGCGCAAGCCAGTGAAGTCAAACGAACAAACGGTATCGAGCCGCCCATATTGAAAGCAGATATTGAAGAGGGGTTTCGGCGACTTCAAGAGTTACCGAGCTTTGTGGAGAGACGCGATGCGAAGAAATTAACTCGATATGCAGTTATCGAAATAGCTGTCCGAGAAGTCTTTATTGATCTCCTGGTGAGGATCCCTACAACGTGCGAACGACGACCAATTCTAACAGGGACTAGGCCACCTATTCAATAGAAGAGCCTCAATTCGTCCAAGTGTGGAATCTGCTGGATATCGTATCGACTCTCTCCGATGACGGACAATGCGACCCAGCCCTGCTCTTGTGGCTCATCGAAGAACTCCTCGACAGCCAGACTATCGCCGGGTGCCGGAAGATTTTGGATTACTTAGAGTCAAGGCGGGAGCGCATTATTGCGAAGGACTTCGCAGGAAAGAAGTTGGCCATATTGAGAAGTTGCAATGAGCTCCTACGACGACTTTCTCGGGCGGAGGACACGGCATTCTGTGGACGGGTTTTTATCTTCATGTTCCAGAGTTTCCCCCTAGGCGACAAGAGTTCTGTGAATCTCAGAGGCGAATACCATGTGGAGAATGTGACGACTTTCGACCAAATACCTGCGAAGGGGGAAACCCAGGGAGACCAGATGGAGGTTGATACGGAGGTTAAAGCCACGCCTGCAGGACCCGCTGCAGATACGCCGACGAGCGAAGGGGCTAAGAAGGTGGCTTTTAATGCTACCTCAGCTACCCAGTCAGAGCAACCGTTGAGTTCCGATGACCTATATCCGATTTTCTGGTCGTTGCAGCAGAGCTTCAGCCAACCGAAAGGACTGTTCGACACACAGAGTTTTAAAGAGTTCAAAGAAGGGCTAAGCTCAACAATTACAGCATTTCGATCGGTGCAGAACGAGTCAAACCATCGAGGCCCTTCCAAGCCTGTCGACGATGAAAATAGGGGCACCAAGCGAAAGCGAGGGCAGGATGATGATGACTTGGCCCACACCTTCAACCCCAAGTATCTAACTAGCAGAGACTTGTTCGAACTTGAGATCAACGACCTTTCATTCCGTCGCCATATTTTGGTCCAGGCACTTATTATCATGGATTTCCTGATTTCACTCGGCAGCAAAGCGAAGGAGAAGCAATCAACCGTTACCAAACAAAATCTCTCAGTAATGTACCAAGATCAGATCCTCAGCGACGACGATGTAAAATGGGCTGTGGATACCAAGAAATCTATAGTCGACTATCTAAAACAAGGTCATGACGGGCCATTTTTCCACCGGATGGTTGAGACAGTTTTATCACGAGATAAGCACTGGGTGCGCTGGAAGATCGAAAGCTGTCCGTCCATAGAGCGGCCAGCCGTGACGCCAGAAGAGTACCTCTCCGCAAAAGCTACAGCAAAAAAGATTACTACAAATAAACGGCTGAGGCCGAAGCCGATGGGCTCGCTTGAACTTGGATTTCTTAGCGAAGCGGACGGAATCATAGGCATGGAGCGATTGAAAGATCCGTCGCGTTATTCATTACCTCCTTTAGCGAGCTTCAAAGATAAAATCGCGCTTGACGACATGGAGATTGACATGCCAACCAACGACGACACAAAGGAAGCTGCCATCTACGGGAAAGCAAGCAAAACTTGGAGAGCTTTAAGGGTCGCGAGCAAAACAAAGCTAGCTGCCTTTGATAAGATCGACGACTCAGAAAAAATCGACTATATATTCGAGGATAAGCCACGTGTAGCTGAAATTGAGGTCGACAAAGACGCAAACAGCCAGATCGACAACATGGACGGCGCGAATGATATCTCACCTGTCGACAGACGTCCCGTAGTCATCTCTGGCCCCGGCGGCGTCGGCAAGGGCACCCTCATCTCGATGCTCATTGACAAACACCCCAAACTCTTCGGCCGCAAGGCCTCCCACACCACCCGCGCACCACGCGTCGGCGAAGTCGATGGAACGCACTACAACTTCATCAACGCCGAGACCTACGCCATGATGCGCGACGGCGACCAGTTCCTCGAGTTCAACAACTTCAACGGCAACGACTACGGCACCAGCAAGAAGATCGTCGAGGGGATCGTGGCGTCGGGCAGGGTTCCGGTTATGGAGATGGACTTTCATGTAAGTACCTTCCCCAACTATTACATCTGAACGATAGCTGACAAAACGAAGGGCATCCAACAGCTAAAGGACCAATCCTACCCCGCTCGATTCATCTTCCTCAACGCGCCGAGCTTGGAGGAGCTGGAGAAGCGTCTGCGCGCGCGCGGTACAGATGACGAGGAGAAGGTTAAGGAGAGGCTTGTGACTGCGGGCGGGGAGATCAAACACGCCGAGATCGAAGGATTCCATGATAAAATCCTTGTTAACGACAAGTTGACCGACGCGTTTGAGGAGCTGGAGAAGTACATCTTCCACGCTGACGCTGATGGGGCCGCCGCTACTGGGACCGACGCTGCTGTGGCTGACGCTGCTGGGGCTGAAGCTCCTGGGGCTGAAGAAACCCCTGCCGCTGAAGGAGGCGAGGGCGCGAGCGAGACTGTGGTGGCTAAGGAGGGTGAAGATACCACTATGGCGGAGGGGGATGGGGAGGTTGCGGAGAAGGAGTGATTGGATTGATGGAGTTTGGTTCAGGCACGCATACACTGTACATTAGCATTTAGTGGTCTCCGATGATTTCCGGGAGGGAGCGGGTGGGGCCAAAGGGATACCCTGAGCATTATGAGGCGTATATATCAGAGAAATGGAACCAACAAAGAAGACAGGCTGATTGTCTTGACATATTTGATATAAGACGCCACTTGTTATGTTGTTGTGACCGTTGTGTGTACGTTGGTAATTCTGTTCCTGATCCGCTGTTGGGATCGGTCCGTCGCTTGAGGCGGTATATAAGGTAAGGGGTTGCTTGTGCGACTGGGCTTTGCTGTTGGGTAAAGGCATCTGCAACTTGCCGTAGTAGCGTGGTAGGACTGGGTCGCTTTTGTGCGATACTAGTGTTCGAGACGGCGATACGGGCTAGAGACCTGTAGATGCATGTATCCGTACCAGCCGCCTCCTTTTCTCACCGCCGTTGTCCTTTCTCGCCACCGCTCTCATTTCTCTCACCACCAACATTTCTTGCTACCACTCTCATTTCTTGCTACCCCTTGCATGACATGCTAATATATCGTCTCTGCGAACAGTGGCACCGCCCTCTACTTTTTCAGTTTTTTAGTTTTTTTTTTCTAGACTACGTCCCAGTCTTCTGCTCTTATGTGAACTGTAGTACCTCTTTTTCTGTGGTTAGATGTTTTGGCAATATATATGTGGCGTTTGTGGGGACTATTGCGAGCAGTGCGACTGAAAGGGGCTCTCCGACAGGGTAATTATTGAGACAGAAATACGAGTATTACATCCTCCCACGGAGCTAATCATATTATTTATGGGTATCAACGATGACCAGGCCTGAGTTCCCAAACCCAAACCCCAGAAATAGTCCTTCTAACCCTCCCTTCCCACCCATTCCTTCAGTTACCCCCACCGACCCCCCATTTCGACCCCCCCACAAGCTCCAACCCATTCGTCAAATTCCCCCACCTCGCCGCAATCAGCTCCCCCAACAAGTAATTCCTCGACCACCAAGGCCCCCTATCTCCCCCCTTCGGCACCGTCGACTTTCCCCGCCTCATATACGTACTCGACATCTGCCACGAGCTATCCTCCATGTCCTCCTTCCCTCCCAGCGCCAGTCTCGGGATCGCCGCGCCGACATTTTGGGTTTGCATATGCTTGATGAGGCGACACACCATGGTGGCTGTTGCGTCGGCGCCGAGGGTCCAGGAGGAGTGGAGGTAGCCGATTGGGAAGGCCATGTTGGGGAGGTCTTGGATCATCATCCCTTTCCAGACATATTTGCTCGGGGAATCGAGGAGTTCGCCGTCGACAGACAAGGCAACCGCGCCGGCAAAGCAGAGGCGGAGTCCGGTTGCTGTGACGATGATGTCGGGGTGCAACGTCCTCCCATCGTCAAGGGTGATTGCATTAGCAGACACATTAGAAATAGTCCCCGTCATCACATCCGACTTCCCCGTCTTCAATCCCAAGAAGAAATCCGCATCAGGGCTGGTGCAAAGACGCTGCTCCCACGGGTTATAAGTAGGCACCCAATCCGGCTCCATCTTCGTGCCCTTGGGTAAATGAGACTTCGTTAGTGCGAGCACGAGCGACTTGGACACAGCGGGAAAGGCTTTGGAGAAGCGGAAGAAGATCCAAGGGAGGATGATCCACGTCCATCGAACCAGCTTCAGCGCCAGCCAGCGCGGAAAAATGGTGTGAAATACGCGCTCTTGTATGGTGTTTGAGGAGCGCACGAGAATGTAGGAGGGTGAGCGCTGGAGCATAGTTACGTGCTTAGCAGTCTCTGCGACGACAGGGAGGAGCGTCACGGCCGTGGCGCCGGAGCCGATGACGACCATGTTCTTTCCCGAGTAATCGAGGTCCTCGGGCCAGAATTGCGGATGCACGACGGTTCCCTTGAAGTTTTCCAGCCCTGGGATCACGGCGTCGAGAGGCTTGGCATAATCATAGTAGCCCGTGCCCATGATGCAGAAGTGCGCGGTGAGAGTCTTTGGCTCGCCATTAGCGGTGATCTGGAGGTTCCAGAGCTGGTTGGCGGAGGACCAGTCGGCGGCGGTGAGGTGGTGGTGGTATTGGATGTTCTTGTCTATGCCGGAGGTTTCTGCGGCGTCTTTAATGTAGTCCAAGATCATCTGGCCATCGGCGTAGGCTTTCTTAGCTTGCCATGGGCGCCATTGGAAACCAAATGTGTGTAAGTCAGAGTCAGAGCGCACGCCGGGGAACCTGAACAGATCCCAGGTCCCGCCTATTGTGTCGCGGGCCTCGAGGATCGTGTAGGTGGTGTTGGGGAGCTCGGTCTGCACGCGGTAGGCGGCATTGATACCGGAGATACCTGCCCCTATAATGATGACATCGAAGTCGGCCTTGCTGGCCGTTTGGGTACTGGACATGATGGGCGTAACAAGAAGGATTAGAGGCTATACTGCGAGAATGATGCCCTCCTTCAATGGGGGACTGAGGTTTGATGTTGTGGGCCTTTTTAACTATAGTCGTTGATGTCCCTCGTTTATCACATGAAATATTTTGACATGCGCCGATCCGCTAGAGAACTCTATCAGGCTCCGATGGGATACGCACACAGTCTGCGTATACAAATTGCGTAAACAAATACAATAATTATGCCGAAGACCGTGAATCTCGCAGGCAGAAGTTTAAGGAGGTTTGTACGGTGAGAGAAAATTGATGCTTACATAACAATTTCTTGTCAGTGAGATGCACTGTGTTGCTATCGATAAGGCCCAGTATCGATATATTCCGCGACTGGCTGCCGTCGACTTAATCTTTACTCTATTGCCAAAACTTCCTTCGTACTTTCGATATCTCGATTTTTCATAGAATTCCCCGCACCGAGCTACTGTAGCTACTGCCGCAGGGTCCCAACTACCCCATGCTTCATGGTAGCCTAAGAGATGGCGATCGAAAGTGTTGCGGGGTTCATTCGTAGGTTCTGGTTCTAGCCGAGGCTTGTCTCTTTCGCTGTGAATTTCAGCTCTTGTCTCATGGCGAGCTTTATAACATTAGACACTGCCCTCCTCCCTAACTTCTTTCTATACCAACGTTTTATCATTATAGATGATCGTTATAAGTAGATGCTTGCTTGGGCTATCTATAAAATCGATAAAAAATGGGTCGTCGTAAGCACTACACGTACCTCCCTTGTACCATAAACTGGAATGCGGAGAAGGTAAGTGCTCACAACCCTGCCAGATACCCGTCTCACCGTCTTTACCGTGTCCTACTGTGCTTACAATATGGAGCAAAGTTGGAGTCAGTGCTACTGTAGTACTATAATAGTACGACTCTAACATTAATCCTATGCCAGTGCTGTGCGAGTACCAATTTAGCGCGTGTCCACTTTATGAATGCTGGTCGCACATCATGTCTTTATATTCCCGGCCCTGAAGTTCTGTTTCGCAGGCCTCATATTGTGGCTATTGTGGCTCACTGCTAGACAATACCCGGCTTTCCAATTACAGTACAATGCATGCTCTTATAGACGATCAAACAGTCTCGTCCAGTTTCACCCCATCTCAACAAAGCAATTACACCCCGAAGCAGCGAGACGATGTCAAAATGGTGTTAGCGGCATCTACTACTGCATCGCGACCTTGCTCTGTCACCTTCGAGATCACCAACCGGGGTCCTGGTGACAGGTGACAAAAACAATTCCCTGCATTTATTCCCGTCAAACAGGCTCGGTCCTATTCCGTATACGAAGGAAGAAATCTCGATGTTTTATAGGCCTGTTCGGTCTGCCTTGCATGGATTTTATATAGCGACGCTGACAGGAGCCGACCGAGATGATCTAAGCTGACCGAGCCGAACTGAGCTGAGCCGAGCTGAGATGAGCCGGGCTGAGTGGGAATACCGGTGTGGGTGGCGTCCGAAGAAATAAATCTTCATTCGACCAACATTATGTCTGTTGGTCACTGTCACTGGCTGAGAGCGGCCAATAGCAGTGACCTGGTATCCAACAAACAGCATCCCATTAAGGCCGTGCGAGCCAACTTTCGTCCTCTTCGTAGCCCCCCACCCCCCCCCATCCAGCTTTCTAGAAATCCATCCAACGACACCTCGGCCTGTTTATTGGCTAGCTCTGTAGCACAAGCGCTCTGCCGCTTCTATTCTATATTGTGTCTCTGAATTGGGCCCGACCGGCGGGCCACCTGTTGAGGAAAGCCTGAACCATTCTCCTGGGATTTTGTGTAGAGCTTTAACCAACACTTTCGTTTGTACGTAGGCGTACTATGTGTCACTTATTACCCACCCCTTCCCTCTTTCCCATTTACCTATATTACTTGTGCCCCTCGAATGGCCATAAAATTTCCGAAATATACATTCACCCATTATCTTTCTTTGCTTTGTTGTGCCATTCACAAGCGTCATTGTTCCTAGCATTATAACTTTATCACGTCGACTCTCTTTCTAAAACAGTACGACATCGAGGAAACAAGACCCATGGATCTGTTCAACTGGAAAGACCATGCAGTTATTACTCTGGTCCTTGTCTCTGTGACCTTATACACCATCTATGGAGCGATCTATCGTCTATTCCTCAGTCCGCTGAGCAAGTTCCCAGGCCCAAAGGTTGCCGCGTTGACGTCCTGGTAAAGCTGTTTCATACTTGCACCTTGACGTATATTCTAATAATCGTTGCTAGGTATGAACTTTACTACGATCTCATCCTCGGCGGCAAGTACACCTTCAAACTCATTGAGCTTCATAAACAATATGGGCCTATCATTCGTATAACTCCATTCGAGCTCCATATCTCTGATCCTGAGTTCTACGACGAGGTGTATGCCAGCAGCGCCAGCAACAGAAAGCGAGACAAATATCCTCTGTTATATGAATCCTTTGGCATGGACTACTCCATGTTCGCGACTATAGATCATGACTTGCACAAATACAGGCGCGCCGCCCTCAATCCGTTCTTTTCACAGCAGAATGTTAGAAAGCTTCAGCCAGTCATCCAAGAGCGCATCTCAACTATGCTTGAGAGGATCCGAGATTTCAAAGAAAGCGAAGCAGTTCTTAATGTTAGCTGGCTCAATTCAGCATTCACAAGTGGTAAGCTTCGAACCTAATCTCAGTCAGCATTGCTATTCTAACAAAGTATAGATGTTGTCATGCAATACGCTTTTGCCAGATCGGACCATCGTCTTGGTATAAACCGTCTCACTGCCACTCATATTTACCACTACTAACAAAAACTTACAGAACGACCTGACTTTGACCGCGCCAACCGCGACGGCTGTTTTTTCGGTTCCACAGCCGCAAACTTCATGAAGCACGCCCCCTGGCTCAACACCATCTTCCAATCCCTCCCCGACCAACTGACCCGTCTCGCCCACCCCCACCTCGCCGCATTCCTAGCCCAGAGACGCGTAACTACCCCCTATGTCCCCTTCCCAGATCACCCTCAGCTAACACCAAACCAGCACATCGTCAAGCAAATAACCGACATCAAGACCGGCGCCAACACATCAAACCAGCACCTCTCCCATGCAACCATCTTCCACGAGATCCTCGACTCCAAGCTCCCCGAGCCCGAGAAAACCGTCCGCCGACTCTCAGACGAAGCCGAGGTCATCGTCCTCGCCGGTACCCTTACTACAGCCTGGACCCTCGACGTATGCACCTTCCACCTCCTCCGCACGCCCTCCGTCTTGCGCAAACTGAAGGCCGAGCTCCGCGCCGCTATCCCAGATCGTAACGTCCCCACTCCATTGGTCACCTTGGAGCAGCTCCCATATCTGAATGCCGTGATCAAGGAGTCGCTTCGTCTTACCTATGGGGTGGCGGGTAGACTGGCGAGGATGGCAGAGGAGCCTCTTTTTTTCACGGACCGGAAGACGGGGAGAGAGTGGGTTATTCCCCGTGGGACGCCGGTGGGAATGTCCATCGCGCAACTCCACCACGACGAGACCGTCTTCCCCAACTCCCACGCTTGGATCCCGGAGCGCTGGCTCAATGCGAACGGCGAGCTGGGTTCGGATCTGGATAAGTACCTCTTTAGTTTCACGAGGGGGAGTCGTCAGTGCTTGGGCATGCATCTGGGGTGGTCGGAGCTGTATCTTGTGATTAGCTCGCTCTGGATGAGGTATGGGAGTGTGGAGGGGGAGACGGAGGAGGGCGTGTGTTATGAGGGAGTTAGGGGCGAGGGCGATGAGGGAGTGCTGGGGTTGTATGATACGGAGAAGGGGGACGTGGAGTTGTTCGGTGATAGCTTTTTGCCGTTGGTGAGGCCGGGGAGTCATGGGATTAGGGTCAAGGTTTTGGAGTAGGGGGGTGGATGTAATGGGGGAGGTGTGGTGGAATGGGAATTTTGCTTATTTGCCTGGATTTGCTGACGCAGGGGAGCTTGGAATAGCGAGGCGGATACCCCTTGGCCTTGGAGCTAGTTTGGTTTGGGTATTTCGCGATTAATTAATTATCTCTGGGCTCTGATACGAGAGCTACAGTGGTATATTTCGTATCTGGTATATACTCAACTAGTAATACACAGTATTTGGGAGATCACTGTCAATGCGAGGAATCCCTAGACCGGAGACGCCGGAACCCAAACGTAGAGGCCCAGGTGATTATTTCCTCGTTGTTATTTGCCATTAACCTGGATTTTCTTACCATAATCAACCCGAGCCGCTCCGGAAGCTAGTATCATATATCATAATAATGTCGCGCACGTACGGTATCTGGCGGGCGCTTGAATACCGACCGCCCGCCTGCTTAACTGACGCAATTATATCAGTAGCTTCATCAGACAAGCTGTTCATTCTTTGTCTTAAGTTACACCGCTCGTCTGGTACAGTCAGCCCTATATAACCTGATATTGCTCCGTTCTAATTATTATACAGCTTTATTATACGTGGTCGCTTTTCTTGTATGGATATCCTATCTATAGAATTATCTAGTTGACTATATTCGGATAACGGGCATTGTGTTGCATCGACCTCTGCTCAAATTGGGCGATTTAAAGGCTGGCCCTCGGAGTCTCAGCCGCTTGCAACGTCTTTTTGCTTTCCTCTATCACATCATAACTATAGGCGAGTCAATAAACCTATTCTGCTTCTATGGCATCGCGGGATACAATTATAAACCTCAAAAAGGAAAGGGGTATCAGAAAAACTTACTCAAACAAAAACGCAACATGCTCATCCCCATTCTTAATATCCGACCGACTAACCGGGTGCCTCGGATAGGTCTTTCGTATGATCTCCTCCTCACCAAGTCTAACGCCCGAAAGTGCCACCACCTTCGCCGTCCGCTCCCCCCGAATCTTAGCGAGCAGTTCGAGACGACGAGGGATCTCGCTTTTGCTACTGATATTACTCAAAAACACCGCCAGTGCCCCCGCATCCTCAATACCCTGCGACCCACCTTGCCCCGTAGTCGGCTCCATCGAATGCGCCGCATCACCTGCAAGCACTGATTTCCCCTGCGCGAGATGCTTCTGTGGCGTGCACTTCCAGATCTCCCAGTCGGTAGTTACCGTGGCCGTTTCGATAGCACACCTGATATCAGGATGGTATTCCTTGAACTCCTCCAGGAGTCTCTTTCTGATCGCTGCCTGGTCAGAGACATCGATGGCCCTCTCGCCTTTGCGGCGCCGGTAACCGCACTCCATGTCGATAAGATCGCCGTTGCGGCCGATCAGGACGGAGGCTAGGGAGCTGGTGGGGTGGCAGAACATGAGGAAGCGGCCCTCGGAGAAGTCGAGCATGCGGCGTGTGCGCTCGTCGGAGAGAAAGGCGGATTTGGGGACGAGGGAGCGGAAAATCTTGAAGTTGGCTTGTTGGATGCTGCCCGGCTCACTGAATGAGGACTTGACGATCGACTGTATTGTGTTAGTGGTGGCGTGGATTTTCATTGGGATGGAATCACGACTTACTCGCTCGCCGTCAGCGCCTATTAACACATCACCCTTGAACACTCTCCCGTCGGCAAGTGTTGCGCTTGCATTCTCGATGTCCTTTCCAGAATTAGCCGGTTTGCTCCTGCTGCGAGGCATTCACACATAAAACTTACCACACTGACAACTTTCGCGTCAAGAACTAACTTCACGGCTTTGCCTCCTAGCCCAAGGAGTGCAACCCTCTTCAGCTCATTGGACAAGTCAGGGCGATAGTACGACGTTGCGGGCGCTTCGGGACCCTGTAACGAACCCAACACCATTAGCATTGCCCCTATCCACCCCATCTGCCCACGTGAATTCGGAGCCTACCTTTGCAAATTTCAAACTCGATAACAATTCCAAAGTCTTGTAATGCCGGCGGTCAACCTATCAATTCTCAGCCCAAGCCACAATCACATCACGGCGTAGATCAGCACTCACAAATTCCATAATAACCGCACCTGCGTTCCGACTATTGATACCTTCTATTCACAATTAACACACAAGTCCACATTGGGGTATCCTACGCGCGCATCACGGGCAACCCCAAAAGGGTGACAGGGAGAGAGAAATACCAATCTTGTTAAGTACGCGCACCGCGTTTGAGCCCATGACGATCATATACCCCGCCTCCTTCTTGCTCTCAGACTGCTCGAGGACCTACGCACGCATTAGCGCCGACGCCACCACCGCGGATATCGGGATAGGGGCCGTGTGATAGGGACCTGAACGCACCGTGACATTGTGGCCGGTCTGTGATAGTGTGATGGCGGCGGAGAGACCCGCTAGGCCCGCGCCGATGATGAGGATGTTGAGGGAGATGCCGGTATTGGGGATGGCGCTGTGGAGGGTGCTCATCTTTCAGGATTTGGGGGGGAGTCGCGGCGTGTAAAGCAGGACACGTTGAATAATTAAAACAGAACGAAAAAGAGAAGTTAAAATACGGAAAGGAAAATACGAAGAAGAATTTAAATTGATCACGATGCTTATGCATATATGCTCGTGTTGACTGCTAAAATCTTACTGTACCTTACTGTACCTTACAGTACATACTTCTCGGCTGTATCGACGACTTACCTAAGGCAGGTCGTCACTTTCCAACTTTAGTACGGATTGTCGCGGTCAGTCAGCTACTGAAAGTATCGCCGCGCCCGCTCATTCCGTCCAAAAGGGCAGTATGAATCGACGGCGTCGATTTTGCTGAGTTTACTCGGTGACGATGATCGCGACAGGTGGTGTGTCCACTGAAGCTCATCCTTTGCCCGCTCATTCCGTCCAAAAGGGCAGTATGAATCGACGGCGTCGATTTTGCTGAGTTTACTCGGTGACGATGATCGCGACAGGGGGTGTGTCCACTGAAGCTCATCCTTTGCCCGCTCAATTTGGCGGGGCAAATTAACCAACAAGCTATTTATAGGGACTCGAGTGGTTCAGATAAGGCATGTATTGGGAGATCCTCACGATGGACTCAACAAAATACGGAAACACTGAGTGTGAACTGCCTTTGGGATTTTGAGGATGCTGGATAACATTAATTGAATGAATGATACATTGGTGGTGATACTGATATTCGATCCTCACCAACTTTGTTCGTGATCAATATTTTATTTAGTTTGCAATCAACAATCCTTAGTTCATCACAAATGTTCCTTTGTTGATCATTAATATTGTATGTATTGGTAATTGATGCAAGATAGGGTATACAGCAAGAAGAAATCTTGCGCCAGAGCTCTACAAAATAGACTGCCACCCAGGGGTATCTATACAAAAAGCGTCCCTCCTCCCTGCTTCGTCATTCTCTCCCCCATCTCCCCATCGCTCTCGGTCCCGCTGCGAGTCCGCCCACTCTCCGGGGACCTATTCACCGACACAGCATTCAACATGCCCTTCGAACTATCCGCGTCACTCAGCTCCCGCTTGGTGACCCGCCCTCCCTTAGTACTCCAAAATCTACTTTTGGCCGACAAAGCTGGCGTCGGTCTGGAGACCTCTCCGTCGTCCAGTTCTAGCCCCTCGACCATGGACGTGGGAAATCTTGCGTTGTGGCTTGTAGTAGGTGAAGAGTTCAGTCGAAGAGCGTCCTTCATGGCACGGATTGCTGGCCTGATAGCTGGCGCAGTGGCACAGAAGAGGCCGACGTTTACTTCGATCGCCGTCCAGGTTGTAAAGTCATATGAGTCCCCTGATGAGCATTAGTATGGGAGGACTATGGAATGGAAGGAGAGGAGACGTACATGTAAGATCTGTGCTTGTTCTCAATGCGCTGATACGGATAAGCCGAATGACCGAGGAAATGACGACCAGGGAGCTGAGGGATGTAATTGCAATAAGACTTTAGTACGATTCGGGGCAAACTATGGAGGCAGAGATACGAACCCATGATATGAAGACCCAGATATCATCTTGCGCCCATGAACCTTTTAAGATCTGGCGCGACCAAAAGCGCGCAACAACGAAAATTGTTGCAACTAAGAAGGGTGTAATGTTCCCCGCAAGTATCAAGGGCACTCGTGTTTGTGCATCGTATTCTGCTTGAGTGAGGCCTGGTGGCAAAATAGTATCATGCTATAATACCATTAGCATCTATCTTGCTCATATATATCCGCGTTGAAATTCGAGTGGCTATGGTGAGAAAATATCGCAACGTTGGCTTTCGAAAGCACACCGCTGCTCGACACCGCCAAATCACTGAATTGGGGTATGATTTCTAATAAGCATGCAAGGAGAAGGAGGGTGATAAACATACACCGGTACCATGGGACATCACGGCACTCAAGTTGAAAAGTATCGTCGAGGGGGACTCGCGACGGAGACATCCAGGCAAATATGTATCGGGGCACTTTCAAGATTACCACAACGAGTAGGTTAAGGGGAGCAACGATTATAAAGACACGAGAATGCATAGCAGCTACCCGGCATGGTGGAGAACCCAACACATCCCCCGATGTCGAGCTGTGATTGCGGATCAATTCCGGCAAGGGGAATAAATACGCGCGCACCGACAGCGGATCACGCTGGACGGCCAAAATCGAGGACGTTTCAGATTGGCTTGAGACATCACGAGCGGGATCCTCCAAAGAGAACTGCACCTTGTTGGGTGGTGGCTTTTGGCACACCCCCAATAATAACGTTGATCCATCGTTATTGGCTCTAGGCTACGCGCCAGAGAGTGCCATTGCATGCCCTAGCGTGTGTGCACGCACAACTTGGTTAGAGTGGCAGGCTGAGCTCTGACGATGGTGGGTTCAGCGCCGGCATTTGCTTGAGAAAGCCTTGGGATTCTTTCCTGTACGACATGGTTAGCTATGGCCAAGTTCTCACAGTACATTAACTGCCGAACCTGAAGCTGTGTCCTATGGGGGAGTGAAATGTAGACGGTATTCAATATATATATATGTAAACGCCCCTCATAGTTTCAAAATGAATGCCTGTTATACCCATCACACGCACCCATGATTCGTGAGCTGCATTGTGATGGGCAACTTGTTCACGGTCAAGCTCCACGACAAGTCCAATACCCCTGTGTGGATCTCTACCTAATGCAAGCACGGGTCTCTCCTGGCACTACAGGCACTACCCGAATGACCTAGTCCCAATCCGGATTCCAAAGGCACGTGATGTGTACAACCCCTGTTCTAGGTAACGTCCAGTCAACCCTCCCCAAAGCGCCCAGTCCCTGACCACGGACTCATGCAGCTTTGAAACCTCGTCGAGCAACAGATCTGACACGCCAGGAAGCCTCATCTTTCGTGGTTTTGAGAGTGCCGGCGAGAGCAACAACTCCCGGATTTGCTGCCGCTCTCGAGCTCATCCGTGCACTTTATGGGCCAGGGGAAATCACATTCAATACTTTGATCTAATAAACCCACCATCGTAAGTTTTCTCCTCGTCTCTCCCTCAGCTACCTCTCCCAGAGTGAATCGTCTTCAAACCAAAGCATCTTCAAACTAACAAAATCTTGAATCCTCCAGAACCGCAACAATGACGAACCAAATCCTGCGTGCCGCCGGCCTCTTCCAAGCCCTCCTCACCACCCCCATCGCCCTCACCCTTGGCTTCCTGGCCTTCATCGAGCTATGGGATAACTACGAAACCATATACCGCTTCCTGTAAGCCTCCTGGAGCCGTTCCCAGCCCATATATTGCCCGGCCATGCTAACTGCCCAAAGCACATACACCGTCAACGGCCTCCTCGCAATTATAATCCTCTTCATCCTCCTCATCCAGGACCGCATGCCAACTCTGTCCGCAAACATATCCTTCATTTTGGAGGTCTCCAAGTCGCTCCTTGCGACGTTGATGTGGCTCTGGCTTTTGTTGGACAGTGCACTGGCCGACCACGGGAACCGGTACAGGGAGCCCTCGAATGATAAGTTTCTCCGCGTTGTGCGGGCATTTATTGCTGGGTTTGCTTTGCTGTAAGTTTATTTGCCGCTGATCTTGAGACGCAATACTGATGGATTATGTAGGGTTCTATTTTACCCGACTGCGATTTATGCTACATATGTGGCGCGCGAGGAGAGGAAGAATGGAGTGGCAGCGCGAGATGCTGCTGTGGAGGAAGGTGAACGGACGCCGCTCTTGTCGCAGGAGGCTTAAAAGGATGGCCATGGGGGACTTATATGGCCTTGGTTTTGGGCGAGCGAACGGGATTTTGGAGATCTTACAGGTATACACCTCTCAATACTGGAATTCACTTCTACTGTGCAGAAGGCTACTCGTGGATCCTGCTTCGAGTTACGATATATGACTTTGTATGTAGACTAGTTGTTCAGATAACTAATAATTTTTAATATCGAGATAATTCGACCACAATGGCACAGTTACATTTCTACGCCAGCTTCTCCCATGCCGACCGATTTCCATAAAAACTTTCTTCCTCGCGCCATTGGACAAAGAAACCCAATATCTGTACAACTATTCCAATTCTACAGGGATACAAAGCTACGGAAGAACAGCGTCTGCAATTAATGGGTGGCCATCCATTTACGTCAAGGGAATTCTTCTTGGAGACTTTAGATCTGAAAGAACGGGCGCCGAATTGCCCCAACAAAGGCTCGATTGAAGGAGCTTCTCACCCCCCGCTTCTCGCCCCGTCGTTCTCGCCACCACTTCCCTTTCTTGCCACTATCCTTTCCCACCCCCCGTTTCCGTCCCCGTCTCCTTCTCCACCAAGCTCACCAGCTGGAACTCCAGCTCAGTGTGGTCCGCACGGAATCTCTTCTCTTTTAGCGACTATCCTTCCTCGGTGCCGCGACGGTGGCATTGCCGCGCGACACAGTGTAGTTAACTGTGGCATATAGGTAGGCACAGGAGGAAGAGAAGAATAAGACTGCCAACGCCGCAGAAATTCCAGTAGATGGATACAGAATCTAGCGTGAGAAGGAAACTCTTGGCCCACAAGGGTATGTCTACGAAAGTGTAGAAGGCCACATAGTGGGCATTCGATTCTCACTGTCACCCTCATTCTTGCTACCACTCTCATTCTTCCTACCACTCTCATTTCTAACCACCCCGTTTCTCACGTGACGAATACACCAGTAAATATTAGTGAAAAGCAAACATTTATCGTCATTCATCTCGACATTTACAACTTATATCCAGCGTCTCTTTCCAGATCAAAGTTCTCCATAGAGTTGCTATCTCCTAAAGCTCCTCTCTTGGAACCCTTCTTGAAGTCATGCATAGCGATTGTGACCTATTCACCAGATATTAATCGTTTCTGTACTGCGATTCCATGGTCTGGTTTGCTTGGGCATAATCTTGAATTCGCAGTTGCCTTTTATCCTCATTGTTGGTAGCCATACCTATAAATATTACAGTCATAATAAAAATTAGAAGCTTCTTCTCACATCTCCATTATAACCTCACAGCTCCATCACCCTCATCGCCTCAAACAGCACTATACCCCCCATCCACCGCCACCACCGCCCCACACATAAAGCTCGCCATCCCACTCCCCAAAAACACAATCACATCCGCAATCTCCTCGGGCTCCGCCATCCGCCCCATCGGTGCCCTTGCAGTAGATGCTTTGAACCCATCCGGGTGTTCATCTTGAGCGCGCCTGACCAGCGGCGTAGCCGTCCAGCTGCTCGACGAGTTAATATCAGGTCAGAATTCAGAAACGTGAGCCGGAAAAGAGCGGGGAGAAAGGGGATTTGACGAACCCGGGACAGATGGCGTTGACGCGGATGCCTTTTGGTGCGTAGGTGGTAGCGTCCTGTGTGATGTTAGGGGGTTCTCTTGGCGAGGGGTTGGGTGAGCTTACGCTTCTGGTGATGCCGATGACAGCTTACATCGTGTTAGTGAAAGGGTATCAGAGAGCGTTGGACGCGAGGTGATCGGTGGACGGACATACCATGTTTGGAAGCAGTATACGCGGGGCCTACTCCGCCAAGAAGACCGGCAATGGAGGAGACATTGATGATTGTACCTCTTCCCTCTCTGGGCCCACGATCTCTTTGGGGGGCTGTTAGATCCTACCTTCACTGAGTGGGCAGCGCAAGATTCGATGTTGTCACTCACTCCTGCGCCAGCATCTGTCTTATCTACTCCCGCTGACAAAACCACAGCCCATCAAGGTTAACACCCAACACCTTCCTCCACTCTTCCGTCTTACAGTCATGAGTTGGAACATTGATAGTGATACCAGCGACATTGACAGCTACGTCAATGCATCCAAACTCCATGGCCGTTTTGGCGACGGCGGCTTGGACTTTCCCTTCATCTCTGACGTCAAGAGGGTGCTCCAGAACTTGGATTGCAGGGTGTGCCCCTTTTAGGAGTTTGGAAGTGGCTGCTAGGGAGTCCGAGTCAAGATCGGCCAGGGAGAGGCGCGTTACACCGTATTTGGCAAATGAGATGGCAGTGGCGCGTCCTATGCCAGAGCCAGCACCGGTCAAGAATGCAGACCCTTTGAGAAGGGAACCCATGGTAGCCGTAGTGAACAAATGGTTAAACTGACAAGTACGAAGGGTAGGATGGGATTGAAATGGGGCCAGTTAACAGCTTTTATTTGTGATTTGGAGCATATAGTTCTGGACGTGGGGAATAGGAGCGGATTTACAAAACCATCCGAGTGATATATAAAATGGCAGGAACGATGAGCGATGTCTGACATGCCAACCCAGCAGGAACGATGAGAGATGCCTAATGTATAAATCTGGAAGGAACGATAGAAGACGTCTGATATATAAAACTTGCAGGAACGATACGAGATGGCTGATGTATAAAGCTGACAGGAACTATGACAGACGAGTGATATATGTAACTGGCAAGAACGGCAGGAGATGCCTGGCATGTAAAACTGGCAGGAACGAGGGGCAATGAACTGGTGTAAAAAATGGAAGGAACAACGAGGAATTAACTGATGTATAAACTGGCAGGAACGATGGGATATGTCTGTCATATTAAACTGGTAGGAACGGCGAGCTGTGAGTGGAACTGGCAAGAATAATCGGAGAGAATGATGCACAGAGCTGGCAAGAACGATCGGAGAGAATGATTATAAGTCACCTACCGGCGCAACTGCAACATGCACTGCAGCTGTATTCATGCTGTGAAACGCTGCACTCAAAACATGGTAAACCCACATGAGGCTAGTCAAACAGTGATTATGGTACTGTTGCCAGGGTAGAGTATGATTTTTGACGGTGCACGAACCGGCACTTATGATGTATATATAGTAAATAAACTCCAATGAAATCATGAGGCCAGGGAAGCATCGACACCGTCAACCCCTCAGCTGGGTCACAGCTACTATGGACGGTAGCAGTTGATAAGGTACTTTAGCTGTTGATTTCCCACTCCTTTCCGGCTTCTTAAACAACAAATGCAATGGCAACCTAGCGGCGGTAAGAAAGGGCTATACTCATTGCGAAAAAAGGCGAAAAGATAAGGTAGTATTGTCCCCCATTCGATACGCGCGGGGTTCAGATAACAGGAATCCAGCGACTTGAAAAAGCTGAGGATCGACGGTACTGTAGGAATGTACTGTACAGTACTGTACTATACGGAGAAAAGTTTGCTCTTCGTACTTCTCGTACTGTTCCGCCTGTTTCAGTGTGTACGTAGTAGCGGTGAGGCATCCGTGAAGACATTGGAAAAATTCCCAGTTTTCTCATCGCGAGTATTTTAGCAGCACCAAGTCCCTCGGCCCAGCTGCAACCACTTACAGCGTGCATTCAGAATAAGCATCTCATCGCGTCTTGCCCATCTCGAATTATCTTGTTCCTACAGTAACTGTCGGTGAGTTGTACTGTACAAAAAGGGTCGGGGATGACATCCTATCGGGGAAACTAGTGGGGAGCGAGCACAATATGCACCCCACGCATAGATTGGCAGTACTTATTGCGACCATCCAGCTGTGTCTTAGAAACGGGCGGCAACAGCGGACAATTTACGGCCAATGAATTAGTTGACGCCTTGTGATTTCATGCATGGTGCAATTCATCTGCAACACACTTTAGACTGCTGCAGGTATTTCATATTTTAGATTTTTAGATATTCCGAGGAGAATTAACCACAGAGAAAGGAGAAAAAGAGGCGAAAGAAGCGTACACGAGACACAAGAGATTGTACAATCAACTAGATCCATCACGTGCATAGCACAAAAGTGCCAAGTTCATGCGCTAAACCCGAATCCCCCTAGCGTCATGCTCGGCTCGGAGCGATCTCAAGGGTCATTGCTGGACCCCACCCCGCTGTCAACTAAACTTAGCCTAATCAGGTAATTCGCCTAGCCCGATAAGGGTTGGGCGGCGCCTCCAATGGAGCTCCCCCCATGCAACGCAATCTGCGAGGAAGAAGGCGACCCCGAGGGGACCCAGCTTTGTTTACAAAGTAGCCATCTCTGCCGTTTTCCTGGCTGCTGCCTTTTCTCCTTCTTCATACTGCTTTTTCACTGCCAAAGAGAGCTGTGATTGTGGATTATGACCAAAGATATTGTTGCAGAAGCTGTCCCGGAGACGGTCACGGATATGGCTACTACTGCTGTGCCAGAGGATAAAGAGACAACTCCTGTAGTACCGGAGGCAGTTCCAGCGAAGGAGGAGGCTCCTGTCGAGGAGAAACCTTCAGTCGAAGAAGCTCCTGTCAAGGAAGCAGCTCCTGCTGAGGAGGTTGCCCCTGTTGAGGTGACAGCACCTGCTGTGGAGGAGAAGGCTCCTGTAGTGGAGAAGACAACACCCACTAAAGAGGAGGCACCAACACCAGAAGCTCCTGTAGCAGAAGCACCTGCAGCAGAGGCACCAAAGGAAGCAGCACCGGAGGTCACACCGGCTGAGCCTACTCCTGCTGAAGATGCAGCTCCGGTGAAGGAGGCAGCTCCCGTCGAAGAATCGGCTCCTGCCGAGGACGCCAAAGCACCAACCGAAGATGCAGCCAAGGAAGTGGCACCTGCCGACAAAGACGCAACTCCAGCACCAGACGCTGAAGCCAAGGATGGAGATGCAGAGAAGGCACCAACTGCTGTGGAGGGAGCAGTTGTACAAGCTGTAAGTTTATTACATCTATCTAAAATTAATATGGCATCTACTTATACTTTAAAATAGACCGGCGGATCAGTAGCAGCAGGTGCGGCAGCTGTAGCTGCAGAGCTCCAGGAGAAGACTGCAGAAGATGCAAAGGAAATATACAACAACCTCGCCAAGGAGGTTGCGTCTACGATTAAGGGCGAAGATGATGAGACATTCATGGAGAAAATTGCCGACGCTGTGCAAGTTGTTACAAAGGAGGTCGTTGAAGGCGTCCAGGACGTCGGGGAGGCGATTCAAGAACACCCAGAGATGCTTGCCGAGTAAGTTTTCAGATTCACACCAAACCTTATTCACTGATTTGGAATGACTAACATGTCACAGGGGAGCTATTGCTGTTGCCGTCGGCGCCGCAACTGTGGTCGCACCAGGAATCCTCGTTCCTGCACTCGCGATGGTTGGAAAGATGGCCTCGGATAAAGCCCTGGCGACCGCTAAGGGTATTGCTGTCACCGCAAGCACCGAAGCAATGAACGATATCTCGGAGCAGCTCAAGAAGGATGTTGCCGACAACAAAGAGCATGCTGAGGCCAAGACAGATGTCGTCGTCGCAACACCCGAAGGCGATGTCAAGGTTGGCGTCACCGTTGATGCGTCTAAGGACAAGGATGGTGAAGATGTCATCCTGGTCAAGGCAACCGGCACCGAAGTTGTGAAGCCATCGGAGACATCTGAGGCAGATGCTAAGGAAGTCACCGAAAAGGCAGCCACCGAGGAGGCCCCTGTTGCTGCTGCCACCGGTGACAAGTCCGTCACTGTGACAGAGGTGCCCAAGGAGGTTCTCGCTGAGGCACACGCCGCAAGAGAAGAGAAGGCCACCGAAACCGAAGCCGCAACCTCTGAGGCTGCACCAGCTGCCACCGAAAAGGCAGAGACTACGCGTGAGGTAGAGCCAGAGGCCGCAAAGGCCGAGACAGAGGCACCAGCGGCCGAAGTTGCTGCCGAAACCCCCGAACCTGCAGCTGCTACGGGTAAGAAGGGCAAGAACTCCAAGAAATCAAAGGCGAAGGCCGCCAAAGCAAAGGCTGGCCCGTCAAAGACTGAGGTAGCAGCAGCTGCTGCGGTTGTTCCAGCGATCGCCGCCGCAGCTGTAGCTGCCGTGGCTGTCGGCTCTAAGGACGAAGAGGCTAAGTCGGAAGAAGCACCAAAGGCTGAGGCTGAGGCGACCAAAGAGATCAAGGACACCGAGACAAATGGTGCCGCTGCTGATGCTACCCCAGCTGTCGAGGACGATAAGACTGAGGCCGCTGCAGCCACGACCGAGCCGGAGGTTGCGGAGAAGGCAGTCGTCGACGCCGAGGAGAAGAATGATACCCCAGTTGTTGCTGAAGAGGCTGCCGCCGAGGCAAAGGAGGTTGAGGCTGAGCCCGTCGCCGTTGTTGAGGAGAAGAAGGAGGATGCTCCAGCTGAAGTTGCTGCGCCGGTGGCTGAGGCAAAGGATGTCGCTGAGCCTGCCGCTGTTGTCGAGGAAACCAAGGAAATTGCTCCAGTTGCTGTTTCCGAGCCAGAGGCTGAGGCCAAGGAGGCTGAGCCAGTAGCTGACGTCGAGGAGGCCAAGGAGGACGCCCCTGCTGTTGTTACTGAGGCTGAGACTAAGTCTGAGCCAGCGGCCGTCGTCGAGGAGAAGAAAGACGAAACCCCAGAAGTCGTCGCTGAGCCTACCCCAGAGGTCGCCGCAGTAGAGGCAAAGCCAGCAGTCGCTGCCACCGAGGAGGACAAGTCCGCCACTGTCGCTGCTACTGAGCCCGAAGCCGAGGCTGCTCCAGTGGCTGCAACTGAGGAGGTCAAGGAGGAGGCTCCAGTTGCCGCCGCCGAGCATGAAGCTGAAGCCAAGGAGGTGGAGGCTGAGCCAGCTGCTGCTGCTACGGGTAAGAAGGGCAAGAACAAGAAATCGAAGTCCAAGGCCAAGGCAGCAGCTGCTGCTGCACTAGCTGCTCCGGCGGTCGCTGCTGCTGCTGTGGCAGCTATTTCTTCGGGAGAGAAATCTGAGGAGGTCGCACCTGCCGCGGTCAAGGAGAAGGAAGCCGCACCTGCCGCTGCTGAGACAACTGAAGAGAAGGAGGTTGCTCCTGCCGCCGTCGAGGCTGTCGAGGAGAAGGAGGTTGCGCCTGCTGTTGTCGAGGAGGTGGCTGCACCTGCCGCTGTTGAGGAGGAGAAGGTGGCCGCGCCTGCCGCTGTCGAGGTAGCCGAGGAGAAGGAGGTCGCGCCCGCCGCTGCCGAGGAGACAGAGGCTGCACCTGCCGCTGCTGAAACCGTCGAAGACAAGGAGATCGCTCCTGCCGCTGTTGAAGCCACCGAAACTCCCGAGGCAGTAGCACCAGTGGAGGAGGTTGCCGAGAAGTCTTCCGAGGCTCCTGTTGAAGCTGCGGCTGTCCCCGCAGAGGAGGTTGTAGAGAAGGAGGTTGCTGCTAATGAGGCACCAGCTGCCGCTGAAGCTACCGAGGTTACTGAGTCTGCCGAGGTGACTGACAAGGCCGTTGAAGAGGTCGTGGCAGAGAAGACTCCAGTTACCGAGGAGGTCGCTGCATCCGAAGTCGCCAAGACAGTGGATGAGCCCGCCGCAGCTGAGGTTGCTGCGCCAGTCGAAGAGAAGGCTGTCGCCGAGGCGACTCAACCCGAGCCAAAGGCAGACGCCGAAGAGGTTGTTGCTCCCGTTTCAGCAAAGGAGGTAGTCGAAGAGGCTGCGCCAGTTGAGGCTGCTGCTGCTACCGAAGAGGTTCCTGCTCCTGCCGAGGAAGTCAAGGAGGCCGTTGAGGAATCTAAGCCAGCCGAGGCAGTCGTAGCTACTGAAGTGGCTGCCGCTCCCGCCGAGGAGGTGAAGGAGGCCGTCAAGGAGGAGCAGCCAGTTGAGGCCGCTGCACCAGTTGAGGCTGCTGTGGAGGAGGAGGCTGCTATCGCCAAGGCACCAGAGGTTGCTGAGGAGGTTGTCGAGGCAAAGGAGGCCGCCCCTGTTGAGGAGACTAAGGTCGAGGAGCCAGCAGCAGTTGAGGAAGTCGCTGAGACTAAGGAAGCTGCTGTGGTGGAGACACCCAAGGCCGAAGAATCTGCTGCTGTGGAGGAGCCTGCTGCGAAGGAGGAGCCCGCTGCAGTTGAGGAGACCAAGGTGGAGGAACCCGCTGCTGTAGAAGAGACTAAGGTGGAGGAACCCGCTGCCGTGGAGACGACTAAGGTGGAGGAGCCTGCTGCAGTTGACGAGCCAGCTGTTGTTGAGGAATCCACCAAGGCCGTCGAGGAACCTGCCGCAGTTAAGGAGGTTGCCGCAGTTGAGGAGGTAGCCGTACCTGAGGAGACCAAGGTTGAGGAGGTCGCCGCAGTCGAGGAGCCTACCAAGGTGGAGGAGCCTGTCGCTGTTGAGGAGACTAAGACTGAGGCGCCTGCCGTAGTGGAGGAGTCCAAGGTTGAGGAACCCGTTGCAGCCGCCGTGACTGAGGAGCCAGCTGTAGCTGAGAAAGCGGTAGTGGAGGAGCCAAAGGTTGAGGAGGCTGCCGCAGCTAAGGAGCCCACCAAGGTGGAGGAGCCTGTTGCCGTCGAGGAGACAAAGACTGAGGCGTCAGCCGCAGTGGAGGAGTCTAAGGTGGACGAGCCCGTTGCTGCCGCAGAGCCCGCCGCGACCGAGGAGCCAGCTGTAGCTGAGAAGTCCGCAGTTGAGGAGCCAAAGGTCGAGGAGGCCGCCGCAGTTGAGGAGCCCACCAAGGTAGAGGAGGAACCTAAGGTTGAGGAACCAGTGGTTGCAGAGGCGCCCGCTGCAATGGAAGAGCCCACCAAGGTGGAGGAGCCTGTTGCGGTTGAAGAGCCTACCAAGGTGGAAGAACCTGCTGCAGTGGAGGAGTCCACTAAGGTGGAGGAGCCCGCTGCAGTGGCAGAGCCAGCTAAGGTGGAAGAGCCTGTTGCCGTTGAGAAACCTACCGCTGTCGAACCAGCCAAGGTAGAGGCCCCAGTGGTTGCTGAAGAGGCAACCAAGGTTGAGGAACCTATCGCTACCGAAGAGCCAAAGGTCCAGGAAGAACCCAAGGTTGAAGAGCAGCCCAAGGTCGAAGAGGCAGCACCGGTTGAGTCGTCACCTGTCGTTGAGGCCACACCTGTCGAGGCTCCTGTGGCTGTTACCGAAGCCGTCTCCGAGCTTACGCCCGTCGTAGCCGCTGAGTCCTCTCAAGCATCTGGTTCCTTCAAGACTGCTGAGACTTCTGATGCCGACCAGAAGCCAGCACAAGTCGAGCAAGTCACAACCACTGACGCTGCTGCTCCAGTTGCCGAGTCAGCTGAGGCCAAAGAACCAGCTTCAGCCGCACCATCGACGCCAGCTGAGAAGGTCGCCGATGAACCAACCACTCCTGTCACACCGAAATTCAAGAAGGGTCACGTCAAGCGCAAGAGTATGCTTGGTCGCCTCGGTTCTTGGTTGTGGCCCGGAGGAAGCTCGAAAGAGGCAGCAGCTCCGATCGCCGAATCGGCTGCCACCCCTGAAAGTCCGGCAGCTAAGACCCCTATTGCCGCCAAATAGGTGGTGTCCTATGAAGCAACGGCCGCAGCGTGATTATTGTTGGATGGAGATTGATGTTTTGATGCAATTTGTTTTTTATACCCCTTCGCTTGTTTTGTCATGTTATGTTTTTGTGCACATAATGAGTGCATGATGGATGTAGTTTGACGGAAGTTTTTAATGATTATAATGTTTGCTCTAGTTTTGCGTTGGCTCAGTTTAGTTAGACTTTAGTTGAATGCCAAAATTTGTCTGTCAGTTATATCATGAGGTATGCACGTATGAGGTTACAGGTCAGGGTGAATGCTAGGATAAACCCAAAATGAACCGCCAAGGCTCGCTTAAACGGCACTGACCACCCACAACCTCATCCGACTCAGTTTCACCT
>LMYD01000466.1:0-66268 GCA_001630595.1 Pseudogymnoascus sp. BL308 | reverse complement strand
GTGGTTTGGGGGGCGAGGGAGCAGAAGGTTACGGAGGGGGCGTTTGGGGGGTGGGATTTTTTGGAGGGGGAGGAGGAGAGGAGGGTTAGGGAGACGGGGGAGGAGTAGGGGGGTGAAAAGTGGGGAGGTAAATTCGGTGACGGTGATGTGATGGGGGGTTGTGCATTTGATGGCGTTGGAGTTTGAGCGCTGGGGTTGCGATGACTGATGATGATTATGGATAGAGCAGATATTAGCGGCGAAACAGGACAGTCACATGTAGCCAGGCACATCAGTGTATATAGTACGACTTTATTGGCGCCATAACCTGTCTCATGCACCGTAATACACAAGTGACCTCCCATAACCTTCCTGCCATAATCCCTCCTATGAGCAATAAAAAGCAAACGCAGATGAACTCCGATGAATCATGAAGCCTCCCCCCCCCGACCATTACGCCCCATGTCCTACACGCCGAAGTCAAAGTCAAAGTCAAATCAAATCAAAGCCGGATGCACCAGCGGAATAGGAACTGTGGCAGTCCATAGCCATAGAACTTGCGCCAGTTTAGAACTATAACCAGAGTTAGCCACATCCCACATCAATAAACAAAGAGTCAAGGCCACTTACGAGCTTGAGCGGAGTCCTGTTCAGGCCCCTCGTGCCATTCAGCATCGCGCGGGACTTCTTTGGGCGAACCTGAAGTCTACGGAAAGCCTCCTGGACGTGTCTGGGCTCAACGGGGGACTTGCCAACCGCAGGTGGATCAAACAGTCCCTTGACCGCCTTGCGCTTCTTGCCCTGGTCCTCGACGCCGCTCTTCTCCTTATACAGGTCCTCCTGCTCCTTGATGCGCAGCGCCTCCTCCGTGAGGGTCTGCACGATCTCAAAAGTCAGGAACCCGAGGATATCGACAATATCGTCGTTCGGCTTGGACTCTGTGATCGTCCCGAAGCCAGCCCACTCGCGGAAGCGCTTGCCCTTGCGGAACGTGAAGGACGCCTGGCGATACTCGGACCACGTGACGTACTCCTCCTTGGTCATGGCCTTGGTGCGCTCATCGGCCTTCTTGAGGCGCTGGAGGGTGGCGTAGTTCATTTCCTCCTCGTCCTCGTCGTCTTCGTCGTCGCGCTCGGGGACTTCCTGGGAGTAGAGGGAGGCGATCTCCCAGGGCAGGCCGACCTTGGCTTTCTTGTTCTTCTTGGAGACGTCGACGGGGCCGGTGGCGGCGACGGCGGCGACGGGCTCGTCGCCGGTGCCGATGTCGGCTTCGTTGCCCTTGTCGTCCGAGTCTTTGACGTTCTTGCGCACGTCTTTCCAGGAGAGGAAGGTGCGGAGGCGCGAGACTTTGGCGGCGTCGTGGCGGATCAGGAAGATGAGGTCGTCGGTGGTGATGGATTTGGAGCCGCGGCGGGCGGCATTCTCGGTGCAGGTGCGCAGCTTGGGGGTGTTAGATTTGGGGTGGAGGGAGGTGTATATCAATAGATAGATCGATCAAGGATACTACATACCATTTCGATGACCTGCTGGCGCACAATCTCCTCCACCATGCCAGTAGTTTCTGGCGATGGCTCGCCGGTCTCACCAGAGACGTACATCATCTTGATGAAGCCGTCAGTCAACCATTTCTTATATTCTTGCGACGTCTCAGGGTCTTCTTTGGGATCTTCGGGATCGGAAACAGGCTCCTCGCCCGGCACAGCTGCTGCATCCTCGAGAGCCATTGTGGATGCTGTCCACGCGAAGCGAAAGCGTGATGAGGTTGGAACGGAAAGTAAGAACAGCAACGGGGAAAAGCAATAAGCAACAAGAGGCCCCGCCAGGCCGAACTGCTTCGCTAAAAGCCAATAAACGAAGCGGTGAAATTCACCTATGCCACGCACCCCCCTCGACACTTGCAACTCCCAAACCACACCAAGAACAAATGACTCCAAAGAAACAAAGATCGAAACGTTCTACTAACCTGCTGGATCTCCGTCCTATACTTGGCAGTTTTATCGGTCGACATCTTGGCGATCTTCTTCTTCGATCAACCCCTTGGTCGTGATCAGGTATATCCCCTTCTTGAAGTCGTCCACCTTTCTATTAACACTTCTTCGCAGACACACACCAAGTCTTCCTCCTACACTGAAAAAGCTCCTCCGATTTCGTCGTCGTGATGGAAAACCTCGCAATCGCCCATGGGGATCAAACGCGCGTTACGCCTCTCTGTACGAAGCGCGTGTGATGAAGAAGTATAAATCTAAACGCCAGACGGCAGCGTTTATGTTGCCAGTGGGCGAGGTGGTCCGAGCGCACGACGTCGTCCATGGTCGTCGGCGCCCCAACGGTTGCATGGCTTGGCGCGCTAACGGCGGCTACGGGCATGGGCCTCTATGCTCTATCCCAGAGGTTGGTGCGTTCAGCAATCATTTTGAATTGGGAATTGGGCATCTGTTTGATGAATCTACGGGGGGATTGGAATTATGCTGATTGTCAGAGTAGAAATGCAATGTGGTGATGACATGTGGTGGCTGTGTCGTATCCTCTACTGCAGAATTATTATTTGCGGTTGTGATTTATTTATTATGAAATACTCTATTGCTTACCATATATACACATATATTTACGAACTTGAGATTAGATTAATAAAATTAGAACCACGCAATCCAAAATGCAGAGTCCTATAGGAAAACATTGTTGTGTTTTGGATGCCAAATCCTCAGCTCTGCACATTGAGTATAAAGGACTCATATTTACGGTGTAGGCGTTGGAAGTGATACAATCGCCTGAGGATATCACTGTGGTAGGTCATGCCGGTGTGCCAGCGGATGAAGTAGAACATGGAAAGAACACCCAACCATACCACATTGTATCTGAAGAAGATGCCACTGAATATTACGAATGCACGCTTGAGTTACGACTTCGTCACAGGGGTATCTATACGCTTGGTAGCAGTTGTGATTCAAACAACCCCACCGCCCGCCATTGCTGCTGTTGTTTTGGGGACTGACAGAAGTGGCAAGGTTGATAGAGAGAAAAAGGTAAAATAGGAGAGAAGAACAATGCCATGAATTATTCAGATACGTCGATGAGATTGTGTTTGGAGTGGATCCGTGATGGAATTTCGGAGAACGTCTTTATGTGCCGGACAAAACAAAGCAAACTCTTTAGAACTGGTATTTAGACTTGCGAAATGCTTCAATGCATGCGTATTGATTGGTTTTTGGAAGAATAACGATATCTATCAAAAACATAAATAGGCGGGAGGGGCACGAGGTGTCTGACTTGCCGAAGCTGTTGTTGTAATATCAATCAATGAGAAACGTGAATAGTATCTTTCAATCAGCTGAATAAAGTACAAAAAATGCAAAAAAATGGGGTGTACTGGATTCGAACCAGTGGGTTATTTGTATTCACGGGATTGCTTCTCATAAGAAAGGCCTATACCCAGCTTGGAGTGAAAGTTTACAAATCAGGCTTCTGACCGTTACGCCAAACACCCCTTGTTGTAGAGGTGTCGACCTTGGTGACCTTATATCCTTTAGGTCGGGTTGTATNGGGGTCAGGGGCAGCAAGCGAACGCGGCACAGTGGCTGACTTGCGCTGGGGATAAGGGGCTAGACGTGTAAAGATAACGACGAGAACAAATAGAAACCAGAGCAAACAGGCACTTTACAGACTCATCTTGTATAAACGCAAAACAAATTCCATTTCGACTACAAAACATCTCACACCCCTTATCAGCCTTCTCTCATCGACCCCGCCACCCCCCAGAGTTCAACCATCTCCTTCACCCACCCAATTCCATCGTCACAATGCCCATGTCTCGTTGGCCTCAACCCCTCCACCTTCGTACTCTCCTCATCCAACGTTCCAAGCGCGACATCAAAATACGGACCCCACTTATCCTCCGCCGCAAAGTCATCATCCTCTCCCGAATAATGATACGTCAGCCCCGTGCCACACCTTCCGCAGAATGTCCTATGCACATCCTTTGAACTGGAGAAATAAATCAGATACGTCTTCTCCAGAATCTCCTTCCCTGGCCTCAGGGCTTCCAGCGTGGTCGCGGGGGTGATCCTGGCCTCGGAATCGGCAGCGGTTGCGGAGCGAGGAAGGAGAGAGAATGTGGTCCATCGCTGGAGACAGATGAACCAGCTTTGAATAACAGTGCCGGCGACGCGGCGGCAGCTGTTGCAGTGGTCTATGGATATGATGGGGAGGTGTCTGAAGACGTCGCTTTGCGGGCCTAGAGGCAGTTTGGGGGGATTGGGGATTTGAGGTCGAGATTCCAGGTCGGGGACAGAAATGGTGTACTTGACGGCATTGCAGAAGCAGCCGCCAGTCAGAGTGAATGGGGTTGTTGGGAGCGTCGCCATGGGGATTTTGTTTTGGGTTTGTTGTATTTGAATTTACTTCTATGGAGTTGACGGAGTCTAGACTTGTAACGGTGGGGATGAAGCTTTTTAATAGTTGGTCGCCAGCGGAGGATTTTCATAAACATTGTTGCTGCGGGGTTCTCACTTTAGGCTCCAATAGCAGGGGTCACACGGCGTTGATGCCGATCGCAGAGGCCAGATCGGGAAGGTGACGTTTGACACTCTGACTATGAGATACGGTATGCAATTAAGCCGATCTTATGGAATCTTCATTCTCACTATCCAATACCCCCAAAACTACTAAAACACCAAAACCTAGAATTCAACAACCGTAACGCCATCGTCCAGTATCAGGCACTGTAACGCCAATTGTCCAGCATGAGGCACTGTAATTGTACATTATTAGGCCGTTGCCCCGCCGCCCTCCATAGCCTTCCTCGCTTTCCTCCCATAGCTATCATCAAAGGTCTCATCCTCTCCAACACAAATCTTATAGCAAATCCTCGCACACCTCTCCGCATCCGCACATAACTCCGGGGCCACAGCCGCATACGCAACCCATAACTGCACCCATGTCTCCACAACTCCATGCGAAGGTAAGCCCCACCTCACAACCTCAAACTCCTCCTTTCCCCTTGGCACCTGCGCCCCTTTCACCTCAAATCCCAGCAACTTTAATACCTTCAGCGCTGCCCCCACCACCTTGGCTGCCTCACCGCGGTTCTTATGTACCCTTGCCACCATAAGCTGCAGCCCGCACAGCAACTCTCGCGGCGCCTCCGCTGGCTTTGCCTTATACGTCGCTTCCACTGCGGCAACTAGCCTCTGTGCCTTTGGAACATCCATATCATCCGGATTCTTCACCATCACACACGCGCGCAAATCCGCCCTCAGCAATTCCCTCCGCTTTCTCACCTTCTCCGGCGTCCGCGCCGCCTCCGCACAGAGCCCACACTTACACATGAACCCCCAGTTGGCGAGCGCACGTTGCGTCTGTACCGGGTCCTCGGATACCTCATGGTATGCCCAAACGAGCTCGGTGTTGGCGGGGAGGTCGCGGGTGGCGCGTACGACTTGTAGGTCGCCAATGAAGGCCCGGCGCGCGGTGGGGAGGCAGGAGTGGTTTAGTGTTGCGCAGAGGGGCCAGAGACCGGAGGAGTAGGCGCGTTTGGGCGGGCCTGGGGTGACGTGTGCAGCGAGGGAGGTCGGGGGGCAGCCGAAGCAGTTGTGGGATATGATGCGCTCGATGAGGAACGTGTCGATAACAGGGTGATCGTCGATTTTGTTCACCGGGGGGGCTTTGTAGCTCCCGTGATACAGGCTGGATACGAAGTCGTGTAGTGAGGGGTTTCGGGCCACTTTTTGAACGGCTTCTGTGATTAGTGTGCCCAAAGTCCCGAAGATGATGCTGCCTTCCTCGGTATTGAATACCATGGAGAGTTTGGTCTTGTGCATCTCTGCCGGCGCGGACTGGTCGAAGAAACTATACGCGAACGCCTTCTCACAAACAAGCAGTTCCCCTGCCTCGACGGCGCGGGTCGTGAATAATCCACGTCCTTTACCTGGCGAGACTCTAATATCAACAGGCCCGATGAAGGTTGCCCGGTCGACAGTTGGAGGGTTGAGCTTTGATAACTCGGCAAAGATGCTTCGGAAATCGTAGGCCCCGGTCTGTTGTTCCACGAGACGTGTTTTGGCCCTCTCGAGTAAATCGGAATCCTGATCAGGGAGTTTGCCTAGGGATTCTATGCACTCATCATACCGTGCAAGGTTATAGAGGGCTTCTGCCTTGATCTTCAGCGATTCGGGGGTGGCGCCGAGACCGTCGATGGCAGATTCGGCAGATTCGAAGTAACCGACTCTGAGGTAGGCCGCGCCGAGCTTGAGCTTGATTTCGCTATCTTGCTCGGGAGTTGGAGGAGGTGAGGCAAGCAAAGCAGCTTTGCATCTATAGGTTTGTCAGCTGTGATCCAATAGTTTTCTAAAAGGGTTCATACTGGTCAACTGCCTCCCAGTACCTCTGCCCTTTTATCGCCTCTGCCGCCCTGTCTATCCACTCTCCTACCAACACGGCATCGACTCCCTTCCTCCACTTCTCCGGCACCAACGGATGATTCGCTGGCAATGCCATCACATCTCCCACATGATCAACTCTAATCCCCGTATCCCCATCCCCACTCTCCTTAAAATACGGCTCCTTCACCACCACCACCCCCCCAACCTTCCACACATCACTCTCATCCCCCTGCTGATAAATCTGCACCCTCACCACCCTCCCCTCCTCATCCTCCCCCACTCCCACTAGCGCCGTCATCCGACTCGGCCCCGCCAGCGCCCTCAACAGCACAAACTGCCCCCGATGATGCGTCTCCAGCCTCAACTCATCAACCCCCATCTTCTTCAGATCCGCTACAGCGACTACACAAGCTGGGTACGCGGGAGGCACAAATGTCGACTGGATCTGCGTCTCGGAGCTACGCAACGCTTGCATGCGTCCCTTCTCTGCGCGCTTTGCCTGCTTCTTGAACGTCGATAGCACGTCCTCGCGTGACTTCGCGGCGGGTGGCTGGCCGGCGCGGGTAGAGGCTGCGAGGAGCGCTTCGCGCTGCCGCGCCATCTGCGTCATGTACTCCCGCTGGTGGGAGACATTGAGGGTATCCATATTGCGGCGTGGCTTATGTGCTCACGGGAATGTATAAAAGTTTGGAAGTTCGGTGAAGGGTAGACCTTTGCGGTTCCGCTTGTGCCTCGCGGGGGAGACCATGGTGTTTATCCTCCGTAAAGCTATGTCTTGAGAGGATACGGAGACGTGTCTACTTTATGCTTTCAGCCTGTCCAAATAGCTTTATGTTTATATGAAACGTAGCCGTTTGTCGGTGGGGTGTTACCCCACAGCAATCTATATTCTTCCCCGCACCCCGCATTGTGCCCACCCCGCACTCAATATCCTTGCACTTGGCAATGCTAGAAATCGGAGATCTACCCGTGCTGCCGGTCAACATGAGGCCCCCGACCTATGCATAAGAGTCACTCAGATATACAGAATTTATGACCAGGACAGTCAGAATCTATGCTACCCAATGATCACCACTTCACATACTTCTCCCTCCAAACCGGGCCCCCACCCACCCCGCCACTCTTAAGCACACACTGTATCAACGCACTGCGTTTCTGCGAGTCCTCACTTATCCGCGATATTACTGCCCTCGACCTCTCAGGAACAGTGGACCTCCTTTCCCCTCCGAAGTCCACATCCTCTAGCCCCTCCTCTTCCACTTCCATTATGAACAATCCAATCTGCGCAATTAACGCCGGATCCCAAAATCCCTCGATATACCACCGCTCTAACAACTTTATCGCCTTTCGTCGTATGACTGGATCGCGACATCGTGTCACAACCACAAAGAGCTGTGGCGTGAGACCAATATCAATCCAAGGTCCTCCTACCCAAGAATTACTCTTCTTGGCTTCTTGCCTCAGTTTGACAATGAGCGCAGCTAGGTCCACAAGTTCTCGGAACATGGGATTAAACTTATCGTACTCCATCTCGTTCGTAATCAGCACTCCTGCGGTTAGTATCGTAGTTGCGATAGCCTGCATCTGCATCATTGCCGCCACATGGGAAGCACAGGAGAATCCAGCCTCATCATCATCCTGCTTATTACACAAGCTTTCAAAAAGTGGCTTAAATAGTCGCATCCAATTCGCTATCTCTGAAGCACACTGCGCTTGCTGGGCTCTGACATTTTCGGTAATCTCAAAGGCTGTCCTATAGATGGCCATGTTTGTTATAACAGAGGCGTCTTCTATAAGCGGCTCGTAACCGACTTTCTTCGGGGGTGCTATGGATTTAGAGGGAACTCGAATTGTCGAAATGAAGTCGTAGATACGGCAGACGATTTCGTTGAGATAGACGTGCATCTCACGGAGGTCGGAGCAGGATAGAGGCGCCGTGCTAGCGACACAGTGGTAACTCATCATTTTCTTGTCGTAGGTGGTGGAGTTGTCATTCCCCAATGTTGTGATCTGAATACTAAGGCTTCGAAAAGCCTCAACAATTTCATCTTCAACGACTAAGGGAGCAGGAGAGAGCAATGGGCGTTGTTCTTGTGTAAGCATAAGCTTTTGCGTCCGCCATTGCTGCAGGATTGAAGTCCCCGAATGTGCATGTTTGATCGCGAGGTGGCTATTCCCAATAAGCATCTCGAAACACACGACGAGTATGCACCCAAGCAAGGTTTGGCGTGGACTAGTAGTTCCTACAGAGATAGCTTTCCGCATCGACTTAACAGCCGTATCATACTTCGATATTGCAAAACTGCGGTGCAGTTTCGCTATATACGGGACATCAACGGAACGCGGGCGCACGCCAGCTAGATACGCTGATTCATGGGACTTCAACAGAGCGCCGATAGCAATAATGGAATGCCGGACAAACGGTTCTTGGTGGCTAGTCTGTAGCATTAACGAATTCCATAGAGACCAGCCCCAGGTGCCGTCAAGGCCTGTCGTATTCGTTTCTTGGAAGTAGCGGAAGTAGCGGGTTTCAATCTCAGATTCCCCGAGGAAGGTGGAGGACGGGCCCTGTAATGTAAGGGAGCTAGCTGCATTTTGCAGTAGTGATGGCGTCTTGGGTTTTATTACAGCGTGCTGGAAGGAGGCGGAATGCCTGTTGTCCTGCCGCGAGCGCCCTTTTACAAGGTTGTAACCGCCGCACGTTCGCTTGGCTTTGACGCAGCGGATACATTCAGGCCTTCCTTCATCGCATTTGACCCTTCGGCTCCTATAATCCCAATTAGACTCTGGCATCTTAACAACCCTGAGGGTAGCGGGGTAGGATACCTGCACGTGGCGCAACCCCCCTTTGATCTAAGCGTAGGCGTTCGGGAGAACTTGGTGATAGCGCCATCCATGGCTAAACCTGCTGTCAATTCCCGTGTGCGTTCCCGTTGCAGTCCATCTCTAATTAGACATGGAAGTTTCTTGACATTCTAGCAACTATCAGAGGCTTACGTAGTTGTGTTTGTGGATACTCTGTGTCCATTACATACTTGTGGAGTCAGCACCAACTGCGCCTCTGTGTTCAAGTGGCTGTGGCGAGATCTTATCAATCAGTCAGAAACTGACAGCTCGTAGATTTTGACCAATGAGAAGTAGCATGTCACGTGAACCCATCCAAAAGCTCGTAGATTTGGACCAATGAGAAAAAGCGTATCACGTGAAATTCCTCTCCTTGTCTCATAATCGATAAACTACTAGAGAAATTCGGAGCCAAAAATACACCTTTAAGCCCGCAAAAGAGAAATTGATAATCAAAAGCTTGCGTCACTTACCTATAGTAGATAGTAGCTGAGCAATCATTGACAAAGTAGAAACGCATTTCAACGAATAGTGGCCGTTGAAAAGCGTTTCTACGGAGAGGGCTAGCTTCGGCCCAAGCCTGGCACCCCCGATACAATTTACGCAATAGCTATATATACCTGATGGAACTCGCTGGTTTTATGTCGTGTCTGAAATATCTAGTTTATCGTTTACCGAGTTAGACCAAACCACGGGTTTACGAAAACCACTTGCGCAACAGTCTCATATCAAATCGTCTTACAGCAAGGAACAAAGTCAGCAAAGAACCAACACAACAGCACTTTCAATATGCGTATTCTTCTCATCGGTGGCAATGGACAGACCGGTCGTCTCGTCATCGACGAAGCATTACAGCGCGGCCACAAAATTACAGCCTTACTTCGGGATCCCTCTACAATCCCAGCCAAGAACGGCTTAAACATCGTAAAGGGCACACCACTAGAGCCTTCGAACATCGACAGTGCCTTCAACGTAGTCCAAGGCGATCCCCCAACCGCCGTGATTGTTACTCTTGGATCTCCTCCCAAAAAAGGGACTCGAATCATGACCGACTCACACGAATACCTCATCACTGCTATGAAAAGATATGGCGTTTCCAAAATTGTGACCATGGCTTCATTTGGGATTGGGTCTTCACTCCCGAATATCTCTTTTCTCATGAGATGGGCAATTGCCCACACCCCCCTCGCATATACATTCGCAGACCATAACCAGGTCGATGAGATACTGAAGAAGAGCGGGTTGGACTTCGTGATATTGAGGCCAGCGAGGCTAACTATGGATAAAAAATTGCCGGTCCAGTATTTGAGCGATGATGGAAAAGGACTCGGTGTTTTCGCGGGTTTGGGAGGAATCTCCAGGGCTAGTGTAGCGGGGTGTCTGGTGGATGCTGTTGAGAAGAACACATGGAATGGACGCACTCCCGTGCTAACGAACTGATGGGGTATGAGGGTATGGTGCTCTTTGTAATAGAAGAGAATAACCAACCAACAGGGGAGATACGCCATGGTAGAAGGAGGGAAGGATAGAAGCTGAGCGAGCTGGAATGGGGACGCTGTTCTTTTATGCGAGCTTTGTATCTCATTTGTTTACTATATTAATACGTGCATTGAAGGCAATCGATTTATCTTGATTATACCATTTTAGTTCTTTATGAAACATCTGTTTACACTCCGATGCGTAGTATCTCCCACCCAAATATCCAACACCACCTCCATCTCCACCTCCACATCCCCTATTTTACAGGACTATCCTCAGCAGCTCTCTTCTTCCCCCAGGGTATCTTCTCCCAAATGCCCAGCCCCCTCTTCGGAGCGGCATAATTCTCCTCCTCCACATTATTCTTCGTCACAATCGCCAAGAAAACCTGATCCAGAGTTGTCGGGCTAACCGAGTAATACTCCAGTCCCAACTCCGCCTTCCGCTCCTCTAGGGCCATAATCAGCGCTCCGATCCCGCTGGCCTTCTTACCCATCGGCTCGGCCCCGCCTTCAATCTCATCGCTAAGTCCTGATGCCGCCTCAGATGTTAAGGATGCTGTTGGCACAGAGAAGCGTAGTTGCCCATGATAGGTCTTCTCCTCGATGCTGGCGCCAGGGAATTCGTTGACGACCCAATCGCGCAGCTCCGCCATCTCCCGTGGTGTTGTGTGCGGTGCCGTCGTGGTGACTAGATGGACGTGATACGCATCGCCGTGAGCGCGGCGTAGTTGATCCGTCGTACCAAGAGCAAGCATGCGTTTAGCCATGATACCCGCACGAGACGCCAGTGCGCCCGCCTCCTCCATACTATGCGTTGTAAGCAAGATGGCCCGGCCAGCCGAGACGTTAGCAAGGGTGCGCCACATGACGCGCTTCGCTGCGGCGTCCATACCGGAGCTAGGCTCGTCGAGGAGAAGGACAGTAGGGTTGCCCATGAGGGCAATGCCGAGGGAGAGCTTGCGCTTGTTGCCGCCCGACAGCTTGGCGGCCATGCGGTGGGAAAAGGCATCAAGACCGACAGCGGTGGTGATGGCGGCGACGTTGTGTTCGATGTCTGGGACGCCGCGAACGCGCGCGTAGAAGCGTAGGTGTTCGGCGACGGTGAGCTGGTCGATGGCGTCGAATTGGGGGCAGACACCGAGGTGGAGGCGGGCTTTGGAGCGGTGCTTGCTGATGAGGATGTCGTCGACGTAGATGTTGCCGCCGTTCTTGGAGGGCCGGATGTCACCGCGGACGAGGGAGATGGTTGTTGATTTTCCTGCGCCGTTTGGTCCAAGGAGAGCGAAGACTTCGCCTCTTTCAATGGTGAATGACAGGTTCTCGACGGCCGTGAATTTCTTGAAGGACTTCGTAAGGTGGCGCACGCGCAGGCCGTCGCTGTTCCCGGTGTCAACCCTAGATAGTTTGTCTGCGCGATCGTCCAATTCGACTTCATCCGACTCTGGGAGCTTCTGCCGCGATCCTCGGATACGTGAAACGACGGAGTCGCTATCATGCCACAGGAGGAACAGGAAGTATACGACAGACTGTACCACAAGGTACAAAATTGGCGCACCATACATGTTCATGCTCCCTGGGCTCGGCGAGAGATCAAACCCAACGCAGGTCGTCTGGAAGAGGTTCATCGACACAAACAGCGCTCTCACAAGACTGCCCATCGGTGTGAGAAGTGATATCGTGTAGTGAACAACAAGAGCAGCTTTATCAACCTTGTCCACAGGCAAGAAGGTGTTGACAGACATAAACGCAATCAGATACAGTAGGAAAAATATAGCTTGGCTGCCTGCGGCAATGGCAAATGATGCAAGTTGACCCTGGGCATATAGCGACACAATATACGCCATCAGGATAGAAGCCAGTGAATAAAACAGGAGGACGACGAACAGGTAAGCGACGTGATACCAAACCTTGCTTAGAGCAGCAAAGATGACGGTGACGATTAACAATGACACAAGAAAAACGATCCAGTCGAAGATGAGATATGCGAACCACAGCGGCGCGGGGCGAACTCCATTCGAGTACTCGAGGCCTCTTACGTGTCTCAGGCGCTCCAAGGTAGGGTATAGAGAGAAGAAAGCCGGGACGGCAGCACAGACAAGTCCGAAGTACACAACCAGCTGCAGCGAATTCCCAGTGCCGGGCTGCCATGGGCTCTCGAAGTCCCTGAACTGCGTTGTGACCGTGATATTACTCATCAGCGAGTCCAAGATGTTCTGTGCGAAAATAGCGCTATATAAATAGCGGGATGCTTGGTATGTTACCGTGGGCACCGACTGGGCGTCGCCCAGCCAGAATCCTCCTGGTGTGACGTTCTGATGGTGCATGTCGATGTAGTTGTTAAAGTCAGGGAAAGCGTTCATGATGTGCAAGTTGTCCTCCGTGATATGCTCGCTGATGAGACTAGCCTCAGGAAGTCCTTGGAATATCTTCCCAAAGAATCCAGCTGCACTTGCTGCCGCAATTTTGCTCGACGGGCCGACAAGGAGGTCATAGACATACTGGTTCGAAATAGTGTCGAACTTCGCATCTTTTGCCGTGACAGGAGAGCAAGTGGGTGTTTTCTGGTCCTTAACGAGTCGTGTAACTAAGCTTGCACAAATGATGGGAATGAAGAAGACCGCCAAAGGAGGCAGGAAGTTGCGGCGGATGAGCGTCAGGCGCTTTCGGAACATGACCCAGGCTTGCCTCACAAGCCTTATTTGCCTCCCTTGCATGAGATCAAGAGTCTGGTTACCACTTGATGGCGTCGCAAGGATCGGCTCGTTTCTATCACCCACAAGGTGTGCTTCACTTGCTCCAGTTGCTGCCGTAGCCGGGGGTGCGGTTCCAGCGATGGTCTCTGTTTCGTGCCGGATTTCGTCCGCCAGCTGCAAAAAGACGTCTTCGATAGTTGGACCTGAAAGCTCGTAATCCTCGATACCGTGGCTCTCGAGCGTCTTGACGATAAGGGCTGCCTGGCTCGAAGTTGCCGCTTTGTAGGTGATCTGATCGAACTGTTTAACTGCAGTTATACCATCAATGGCAGGCACTTCTCTATCGACGGACGTGGTATGGAGGTGAACACGATAACCGCCGCCGAGCTTGTTCTTGAGCTCAACGGATGACCCTTCAGCACGAAGCGTCCCCTTGGAAAGAATTGCAATACGGTCAGCTAGTAAATCAGCTTCGTCCAGGAAATGGGTTGTCAAGATAATCGTGCGTGCTCCACGTTCCGCAAGCAGGATGTCCCAGATCTTCCTTCGACTCAGCGGATCCAAACCGCTGGAGACTTCGTCGACGCAGCACACCGCGCTCCCTCCCGTCAACATCATTCCAAGTTGCAGCTTTCGCTTCTGACCACCGCTCAAAGTCTTAGATTTAGCGTCTATCTTCCGGTCCAGGTCAACACTTTGTATCAGCTCTGCGTTTTCTTCCTTTGTGGGAGAGGCTCCAGTAGATTTGAGGTTGCTGAAGATGCGAATATGGTCTCTCGCAGTTAACTCAGGCCAAAGAACATTCTTCTGAGGACATATTCCAATGCCACCAGTTCCATTGACAGTGATTGTCCCGCTTGTCACTGGGTTCATACCAGCAATGGCGTCTAATGTTGTACTCTTACCGGACCCGTTGGCGCCAAGCAGGACCATAATCTCGCCCTTCGAAGCACAAAGACTCAGTCCGTTGACTGCGGTAACCGTAGTAGCTTTGGAGCGTCGGAATACCCGCCTCATAAACTTCGCAGGGTATAGCTTGGTGAATTCCGATAGCTCGACAGTGTGCTGCGCGGGGCCATTCCCCATGTTCTCCTTGACGGTAATGCGCCCCTTAGATGCCGTGCCGTGTAGCCATCGCTCTACAAACACGCCAATAGCAGCGTACGCGAATATCTGTATAAAGAGGAAGACGAAGAACCACGTGCCCTTTGCTTTCCACAGATCAGGCGCATACTGGTTCAGATTCGCTGGAATTTCGTGCTCTTCGAAGCGGGCAATATACATCATGAACCAGACGTAGTTGCAGGGGGCAAACAGGGCGCTTAGCACCATTACCATCCCTCCACTGCCATTCTTTGAACCAAATGCCTGGGCAATAATCCCGAGCACTAGAGTGATGATGGTGATGGTGATTCCACTAAGCTGTGCTCTCTTGAAGAAAGCCCCACCCATGTATGACCACGATGTGAGCGAGAGCCCCAGAAGGATATGGTATAATATAGTAATCTCCGGAGAGGTGGCCGTAAACAGGCCGAAGCTCAGCACAACTCCCATAACAAACCAACCTGGGGCATAGAGGATGGTGAATGACGCATGGTACGACAAGAGCCGGGCGATCTGGGGCTGCCAACGCTTCTCGTTCGGCATCATGGCCTCTATTAGCTGGGACATGCCGATATCCCGTTCCGTAGCCATGAAGCCGCTGAGGTGATAGACGACTCCAACCATGGCTAGGAGAAATGCGATTCCAAGGGCACTAATAATAACGCGTTGGAATTTCGTCCGGAGCAGTTTCCGGCGCTCTTCTTCCGTCAGAGTCGTGTATGGGTACTCCATGACAGTCTTGGGTAGCGCTGAGTGATCAATAGTTGTGTTCACGCTCGCAATAGCTGAGTCGACTGCGCGCTGCAGAGGCAGGGCATAGATCTGGTGGTCATTGTCGTCATGTTCCATATTGACAATGCTGCCAAGTGCACCGTCGAACCGCAGGGAGTAGTTCCAGTGCCCATACGGGCCCTCTGATGGCGACGAGGCGAACTCAACGGCTCCATAACACGTAGTAATCCCCCTGAAGCTCGTCCGACATATCTTCGCCAAATCCGTTCCGTCGGGGAGGCGAGTAACGTTTTTCCCCGCCGCAAGAATAGGAGCCGAGATGGTATCAATGACGCGGTCGATATCGCCGCCATTGTGCCCATTATCGATAAAAACCACCCTATTCCTCCCATTCGTCGCAGCTGCCATGCCATCTTCCAGGGAGCGTATAGGGCGGGGAGCCCCGATGCCGAAGGTGTTTGGTTGGGCGAAGAGGAAGCGCGAATAGGTCAAGAATATCATAAAAGCCACCGGCAGGATGAACGTCCGGATCGACGTCGGCAGGGGATGCCTCCTAACAGCGATCAAGAGGTTCTTCGCCGCCAGCGTGCGGATCTGCTTGAAGAAGCCCATCTCGAATCACGTGTGTCGCTCCAATCCGCGACAAAAACGAAAGTACAGTACAGTAGAGTACAGGATGGTTACTCGAACCGTGACAGCGGGTGATGGGACAGATAAGAATTACCCTAGGGTAGACAAAGGGCTGGCGGGGCAGATCTAGTAGCACATCTGGAAAACATTGACGCGCGGCCACAGGGAACAAGCAGGTAGGAAGAGAGTAAGACAGAGTAATGGAATGGAAATTGACGTTGAATTAGGCCCCGACGGAAACCATCGGGGATCCCCCACCCTCCGCGGTTTGGGCCCCCCATCCTCCGTGGTTGGCTGTAAACGTGCTCCAGAGACATTTACCCACATGGTTAGCAGATGGTTGCAGGCCCTGCTAGATGTGTTTTTTAGTGGAGGGGGTGCAGCAACAGCACTTGCTAGGATGTTGATACGCCGCAATTTTCTCGATGACAGGCTGAGTGGACGTGGACCGCATAGAACTCGATAGGACTGGACAATATGGGCTGCGCCACGGCTGGAATTGCTTGGCCTTCGTAGTCGGCCCATAAGTTTGCCGACTTCCGCCCCCACCACGAACGGAGTTCGGTTGCAGGAGCTCGGTTGCGCTGTTTGTTTTGAAGCATCAACTTAACTAATTGCCATATTCGTATCAAAATTTGTTCTTTATGGAGTGTGCGAGTTCGGCTGTCACTGTTCTCGACGTACGCATTGCTGTGTTAGGCTGTTCATACGAAACTTGCTCACTTAGTAGAGTGAGCGGGTTTGGTGATCACCATGTTTGAGTGACGAGCTGCTATATCAGGTTATACCTATTGAAATTACAATCTAATAAAAGCACCAGGTATAGAGTACTTGGATCCGAATATTAGCCCCGAGATGACCAGACGGTCGGGGCCGCCCCCTCCCCTACTAGAATGCCACTCTTGTAGGGCACCCAATGGGAATGTTTTCGGTTGATAAATACAGCAAGTCCAACCGTCGGGCTCAACGGCCTACGTACGTCCTTCTCTTTTTGATAAACTGGAGCCGCTGAAACCAACCCCACATATAGTATGCGAGGAACATCCAAGCTTCTAATAGGTGCGGGTACTCTACGTTATGCCGGTCATAGACGAGATATCACAAATCGCAGCGGCGGCACCACTCCCACCTTCCAGGATAAAAGCCGTTAGCTAACAAGGTTATGATTAAGACAAGATATGAAACGCTTAAACTGCAATCTATTAAAAGGGTATCCAAAATGCTAAGTATGTACAATTACATACAACTCCTGACCTAACTCCCATCACCCCTAGTACCCTTTTAACCCCATCGTAGATTATCATCAGTCCTTGACCTCCACGCCGCCTTCCTACTCTTTTACTACTCCTTTAACCCGATCACAGGTTATCGTCGGCCTGCAACCTCATCTCCGTCTCCCTCTGTCCCGCAACCACCTGCCTCTCCATCCACGACCCAACCACGCCCTCCCCATCCTTCGTCACCCACCTAAACTCAATATCCTCATACTCGAGCACCTTGTACCCATCCCTCTCGGTCAACCACAACTTCCTCGTCACCAACAAAAACCTTCCTACCCTCCCCCTCCCCACCCTTGGAACCACCCACCGGAAGCCCGCCCACCACAGTACCCCGACGGCCATAATTACCGTCCCCACCGTCCCCGTCGTGTACCACGGTACCGTCAGCCATGCCGCCGTCGCCATATCGGGCGGCACCCACTTTGCCGCTACCGGGAACGTATTCGCGACACCGAAAATGAGGGCAGCAGCGCCGCTGACATAGGCCGGGACCGGGAACCCGCTAGCGCGGGACTGGGCAGCCCATCCGCGCTGGGAGACGAAACGCATATACAACAATCCGAAGCCGACGAAGGCGCCGAAAACTGCGTCGACGGTGTACGAGTACAGGTCGACGAGGAGGGTGTAAGTGCTCGGGGTGGAGAGGCGCCAGGTGGCGAGGATGAGGATGACGGAGACGGAGAAGTGGAGAACGAGGGCGGGGAGGGGTACGTCTTCGCGGAGGGTTGGGCGCTTGGAGCCCCAGAGGGCGCGAATCGGGATGCGGACTGAGGGGTAAGAGCGCGAGAGGAGGCTGCGGAAGGGGAGGATGCCTTCCTTGGCAATCTCTTGCTTGACGCGCGCGGCGGTGTAGGTCATCACTATGATGTTGCCGAGGCTGGAGGCGGCCATGAATGCGGATAGCATTCTGGGCGCGCGCACCTCCCAGGCGGGAGAAATGCTGCCGAGGGTGAAGAGGAAGAGGCGGTGAGCGACGGTGAAGGAGCCTACGTCGGGGAAGTAATCGACGGGGACGGCGGCGAAGTAGGCACCGTTAACGAGGAGGTAGAGCACTGATACTGTCGCGACGGCAGAGAAAGCGGGCCATTTGTAGCGACGTCGTGGGTCATCCACTTCGCCGATAACGTAGTTGGCCTGGTTGAAGCCGCCGAATGCGAAGATGATGGCGAGGAATGCCTCAGCGTAGGTATAGGCGCTAGCGCTTGATTCCAGGGATTTGGGAGGGGGGTACTTGCTGGCGGACACAGGGGGAAAGATATCATCCCTTGTGGCGAGCATTCCGAGGATAAACATGAAGATGAGGATGGCGATTTTGAAGGTGGCAAGGATGTTATTAATTATGATGCCACCTTGGCGCCAAACGCCGTGGATGAAGCAGGCAGCGAACGCAGTGCTGATGGCAATGCCTCGAATAACGGCCTCTCTGTTAGGGTGGTCCATTTGACCTGATGCTTCCATGACAGAGGTTGCGAATGCAATCGCATTCATGGCTACATGGCCCAGGAGAATGAAAGCAATGCCGAACACACAAGTGGTGAAGAAGGCGGGCTTTCTGAAGATGTGTTTAAGCTGGACATCATGTTAGTACTTGCGCCTGTCAGTAACTAGAGGGAGACAAACGTAGTTGAGTTCTCCACCGCTTCGCGGGACCGAGACTTCGAAGCCACCAATCCTGTATATTGGAATGGTGAGACCGAGTTCCATGTACACCAGAATACCAGCTATGGCAGAAATGGCCCCCAGTGCCCACCAAGCCATGCTGATATCTCGGGATTGTGTATAAGTATAGACCAAGGCTGGTGTCCGAAAAATTCCCGTGCCTTCACCGAGTGTTAGAACTAATCGGCCTGCTTCGGCTCACAAGGATGACTCTTCAAAACTCACCAATCATGCGGTTAAAAATCAGGCACATCACTGTTAGCGAACCCAGGCGCATCGGCTTTGCCACAGCCTTCGCGTGGACATCGGCTTCGTTGAGCAGAAAGTCATCTTCGGGTGCCAGGCCCATGCCACCCGGCTGATCGGGGGCAACAGCTGCGGTTCCATTTCCATGAGTCGACGTATTTGACTCACGGTTGTAAGCCTGGCGGTTAGTAGGCATTGGGCTAACACTGTCTACGCTGCGGCTATCCTCGTAGCTTTTAGCTGTGCTAAAGGGAGAAGGCGAGTTGGAGTAGGAGTAGTCCGACATTGGTATATTCGAGCCTCGCTCGATAGGTATCGACATGTCAGATCCGAGGCATGTGTAAATGAGATTACAGGGTGCATAGAAGGCCAGCAGAAGTGGGACACGCGAGGAAGATATAACATACACCTACACGGCCGGGCGCTACACATGTTGAACTCTGTTTGTGGCTCTCACGCTTGTGCAAGGCTGGGGAGGCTGGGGAGCCTCGCACGGCTGACCAGATGTGATAAGTTGAGGGACGTGCACAGCCTCGAGGGAGGGGAATTGTCATGATAATAGTTAACTAGTCATTATCTCCGTAGTGACAGCTCTGGGGGGGTGGAGGCTTGGACCGAAGAGTGAGTAACCGGCGGACTGGTGTGGATGTGTGAATGTGTGCGACTGACATGATACGTCGTGCATATGGGCGAGTGCATACTTGGCTCGCCAAAATACGGGGAGCGAGCATGGTAATTTTCAAAGAATCGAGGTAAATTATGTATAAATTAGAAATAAATCATATAGTAACCATACAATTCGAGCAGCACTCACCATATCTAGCGCCTCATCAGCCTTTTGAGAACAATGTTGAGCGCTGAGTCGCGTATCAGTTCCTGTTCGGGCGTGGAGTTGATTGGGGTGATGGGAATGATGGGGTTGATGCAGCTAATCCGGTTAATATTGATGTGGCATGCGCAACTCCTAGTTCCCCATCAATCATATCGCACCTAAGCCCCTTGGCACCGCACGTTAACAGCTTCACAGCCTCACAGCAGCCTCACTTCCCGTTCGAGTACAGTGGTGCAACAGTGCAAGGCAGCAGCAACTTTGCTCCGAAAATACTGCGGCCACCACCATCACAAAACCGTGACCACTACGACGTCACGGGCCGGTGAACGAGATAAGGCAAGGGACAGAGCGCATTATCTTCCCAGAGTACTTTTCACAGCCTCTCTTGAGATAGAAAGACAGTGGCACACCACCACCCACCATGGGCGCCTAAAATATCCTGTCTCTCTCACAAGACAAGCCGCCCAAGAAGCAATAGATAAGAGGCACACACGAAGGCGTTCCTTCCTCATCACGCGACCATTTACACTCATCTCTACATGTGCCGCCCCTCCTAAATACCGATCGGCTGTGAATAGATTGCGCAAGCAAAACCCCCCATTTTCTCCGTTGTTTCTTTTGTCTTCACCGAGTCACCAGCCTTATCGTTTTCCCACGAGGTTGGTCCCATCATCTGTGACGGACGCGAGTCCCTGCATACAGGTCCAGTATAGCTCCATTTACCCTTGCCCGAGACTTCCAGAGATTCGGTTCGTGCTCGACTAGAGCTGAATGACATGCATGTTGTTTATTTTATGGGCTATTGTATCCGCGAGCCTGCATCTACCCTACCTTTCACTGGCTTGCTCCGCCTCAGAGCAGACTTATAACAGGCCCTGACCCCAGACATTCCGTCCGTCTTATCCAACAATACCCCACACTGCGAAACACTTATTGGGCGCTGAATAGCGCATGCCACGACGATGTCCATTGTTAGCATTAGTGACATTGGGAAATGCGCAAAGTTTGCGTTTGATGTCTACCAGTATGGCTTCGCGAAAATCTACAACGCAAGTAAGCACTAGAATATCTCCAGGCATCCCCTCGTGCTCCGATTTCCTAAGGCTCGTTTTGTTTTATTGATGTTGTAAATGGCACTGACCTCTGTTCTTCACAGACACTCAATACATCGAATTTGGCCGATCGGTCCATGCTCTCTATAAAAATCTCCGTCAACTACAAAAGATTTTTGACGAAGTCAAAAACATCCCACCCTGCCCTATTCCAGGGAGTTCCAGTTTCTATGACACCAGAGACTTGAACGAAATCCTCGATGATCCTTACAGAACAATTGAGGAATGTGCGAAGTTGTTAACAAGGCGAGACTGCTTCGGAGAAGAGGGTGGTTTTATTAGCAATATAACCTGGCATGCCTTTATCGAGCCAGAAGTGGCGTTGCTTCACAACAAGGTCATGTTTCATAATACCAAGATCATGGCTCTGCTAAAACCCCTTGAGCTGTGCGTTACTATAATTCCTAGCTCTGAGACATGCTGCTAACAGTTCAACAGAAAATTACTCATCGATATCCAGTCACTGGTGGTTCGTTATGGCGAAGCCATGTTACAGGAACTTGGTGAGATCAAGGAGCTTATACGTGGAGCTTCCCAAGCTATTGCCCCCAAGGACGACGTTCGATGCCACCAGATCGCTATCCCACCATATTTAACCCGAAAATTTGAAAATCTATCTATAGACGCCAATCCAAGAGCCCGATCCGACAGTACCTTCCCTATGCATGACGGAATCAATGCATTCCTTCGGCATTACGAGGACGAGGCTGCGGCTGCCGAGCAATCACATTTGCATGGCATTCAACCAGCGTCTGTAACACAATGGCCCATGCAATATGTTGGTATGATGAGAAGCATCTGGATTATCCAGAGAGTTATAAGCAGCGCCGAATACGTCAACTCATGTGCTCGTGGTAACCAACTCCTGATATATTTTGTTGAAGATTTGGAGAAGAAGTGCCTTTACGTCTTTAATCAACACTCTGATAGGTCAGAAAACCCGAGGAGGGTTATGAACGAACCGGATGAGGTGACTCTGGACTTACTTGGGGAAGAGGTCTTCATGATCTGGCCCATAGTTGTGCCCATTTTTGACCGTTCTCATGCAACGGAAATGGACGATATGAAGACGATTCTAAGGACTCCACTGGTACACGTAAACTCCGAGCGGCAAAAGTCTCTTGTACTACTCCGTCAGACCGAGACAGTCCTCGAAATGATCACCAAGGAAACCTCGGCATTAGAGCGGACTAGAGAATTGAGATCGTAAGTTTCCCCTGTCCACTCAAGACACTGTTTATTGCCACCCAAGCTAACAGATACTGCAGCCGAGAAATTAACCTCCGTTCCGTTACCCTCAGTCCAATCTACGCAGATCCTCAAAATAAGACCTCTGGTATGGACATCGGGCTCTACACCTCCGGCATGCCCACACACGACAATCTCCTTAGTTTCCAATCTTATCAAGCTCTCTACAGCTTCCAGGAAGCTATTACGGGTTACCGTGTTGTCGACGATATCGTCGACGTCGATGTGATTGTCATGGCCGACAAGCCAAGGCACTACAAGGCGCGCGTCCAGGTCTGGAATTTCGCACCCAACCTTCCTACACAGAGCCCCTTGCCCTCAATATATGGCACTACCTCTCCCGCCACATCAGCAACTACCATACGTGCACCCTCCGATTCCAATTCCTCCGTGGCAACAGTACGCCGCCAACCCTCCAACGATTCATCCGCCCGCCTTTCCTCACCACGCAAATCTTCCTTTTTCTCCTCCAAAAGTTCCTACTTCCCCTCAAAGGCCAGCTCGTTCTCAATGCGTAGCACGGCAACGGCCATCTCGGAAGTGACGTCGCTCTCCGACCCACGCGACAGCAACACCGAAGCCTTTATCTTTGAATCCCTGCGCGAGCCGCTCCTGGTGATGATCTTACGTCCCGAGAAGTCGCCCCCCTCGCGCCCATCCCGCGGAGAGATGAGCGACTGCGATGACGGGCTTACCCTACTCAAGATCCCGATTGGGTCTCTCAAATCTGTGCTAGACAAGAGGAACTGTTCGTGCCAGAAAGGTGGCACTCCGTGCAAGCACGTTTCTATTATGGGCCCTCAGAAACGATTTAGCACGGCTCCGCTTATGGCGGAGTGGCGGAAGGGTAACATGGTGAATTTGGCGGCTCTAGGGGCGCATTATAATGATGAGCGGGGAGGAGGGGAGAAAGAGAAGTTGAATCATGTGAAGATGACATTCCAGGGGGAGAAGGGGAGGGAGCGAAAGAAGAAGTTCGAGAAGACGGTGGCGGGTGTACAGGAGGTGGACAGGAGGAAGAGGTATGTGCTTGAAGAGGAGAAGGTGGCATTGAGATTTGGGAACCGGCGTTAGTGGGTGGGCGCTTGGATTGTATTGTTACCGTGTATTATTGGTTGCGATGGAGTTGGATTGGGTATACCCAGGATATATACGAAGACATGTATAACGGACAGGTAACGAGCATAAGGGGGTCAGGAGTTAACAGGAGTACGTTTAACAAGGGAATCGAATAACTATGAATTGAATTTGCTTTGGTGTTTTATCATCTATCGTATTATGATCTCTCTAAGCACAAAACCCTTACTGAGAGAAAGCCGTACCAGTATTTCATGTCTCAGATTTGATGTAAAATATTATTTGATATATTTTAGCTGTATTTAGTCCCCAGGAGATACGAACACATAACCCCATCATCACTGAGGACTACTCTCCCACCTCTCCTCCAACGCCTTCTTCACCCCCTGAACCCCCTCCCCGCCCTTCCCCACTCCCCTACCAACCCACAACACATCCTCCACCGCCTTCCTCACCCCCGGAAACGGATGCCTCAACATCCTCAGCAATACCTTCTCCACCTCCTTCTCCTCCGCACCTACCCCCAACAACCCCCCATAAACCCGCACCGCAACCTCCAGCTTCCTCACACTCCCGCTCTTAAAATGCGCTCGCTGCGTCGCTAAAAACAAACCTCTCATCCCTTGCTCCCCTCCCTCCAAGATCCCCGCATCAAACAAAAACGAAACCACCGACATCGTAGGGAGCAACACGCGCTCGTTCCCCGCGTCGTGGAGGCGCTTCACTGACCCGACTAGCGCGTTGCAGACTAGCTCACGGTTGGCGGGGGCGGCGAAGCAGAAGTCGTTTAGGGCAGCGCGGGAGGCGCGGATGAGGCCCTCGGCACCGGAGTCAGCAGCGCTGACGTAGCCGTCAAAGAGGTGGGAAGTCCAGCGCTGGTGGGAGTGGAGACGGGTGGTAGAGAGCCAGGAAGCGGAAGATGGGAGTTGGAGGTCGAGGAGGTGACGGAAGTAGGTGCGTGTTGCGTGTTGGGCGGAGGCGAAGGCAGTGTGTTGGCTGTTGGAGGGTTAGTTTCGTGGTTAAGAGGGGTGGGGGGATGCCGTACATAGGGTCTTGAATTAGGATTGCCAGCGCAGTTTGTGCTTCTGCGCGAACTTTGTCTAGCTTTTCTGCGGCGAGACGCAGGGTGCGGCTATAAAGAGAGCCGAAGAGGTCCTCGCCAGCAAACCATTCCTCGCCAGTACCTTTTACCACAGCACCACTCTTCGCATCACACGGGATAGTAGCGAACGCCTTACTCGTCGCCTTCAGCGCTTCAATACGCGCAAGGGACCCAATATCTCCGCGGGCATCAGTCGTATAGTCGTCCAGCCCCTCTGCGATCAATGGAACAAAATGCTTAGTGTGGGAATCTAGGATCTGCCCGCGATTGAGGCACTGTAGGATGGACACTCGATCTACGATATTCGTGGCCTCTTGCCATTGGCTTAGGATGAGGGTGCAAATATCGTCCTGCAACTCGGTGTGGGTGAAGACGCTAGCGAGGGCAAAGAGGTAGCCCGGGCGGCGAGTGCGACTTGAGCGGTCTGTGACCGCGAGGGCCCAGGACTGGATGAGGGATTCGCTGGCGTCGGTGGGGATGATGAGATTTAGGCTAGTTGCGGCGGCAACGGCGGCTTCGATGGTTTCGGGGTCAGCGAGGCGGAGGGAGGCGTCGATGAGGGATCCCGAGGCTTCGGCGATCTCTTGAGCTTCAAATGAGTCCAATGAGCAATTGGTAACGGATCCCAAGGTTTTGATAACCTCTATTACCTTGGCTGGGTCGACTGAGTCGAATAGTTTACCTGCGACATATCCCGTGATTGCTTCGTCGTTGCGCAGAATATTTCCCCAGGCTAGTGCTTCTAAAGTAGGATTATTGCGATATTCCATATCCTTAAGCACGGTTTCCATTTTAATAATCGCACACGCAGCCACAATCAGCCTGCATGTAGCCTCTAGGCCAAGTTCAGGCCTTCGAGATGTCGCTGCCATAGCACTCTTTAGTGCCCATAAAACCACTCGTAGAATCGCTTTCACTGCATCCAGTAAATCCTCCCGTTCTTTCAGAGTATCAGAGCCCAATAGTGCGGGAAGCCCAGCAGCTGCTGAAGCCATCGCCAGCACTAACCCATGCCTCTCATCTATAGCCCTGGCTTTCAAATTCCCTAACTGTCCATCAATTTGCCGGATCAGCCCGTGAACCCTCCACCATGGCTTCTCTCCTCCACCACCAAACAAGTTCACCAGTGCCCCTACGCCCCCAGCAACTGTCCTTCTCGACTTCGCGTCTCCACTCCCCACCCCGCGCCACCCAAATAGCGCCCTCATTAGCGCCTCTGCATAACAATCCCCCAGTCTAGCCGCTGCAGGTGCAACCTCGAGAATAGCCCTCGACCGCAGTGCAACAGCGTGATAATCCACCACCTGCACGACCGCGATACCTTCCGTGACAATATCTGGGTGCCGTCCAATCAGCTCCTGCAGCGCTGCCGACGCGCCGCGACGGATATTCCCCGCCGAATCATAGGAGGCAGCGACGACAAGCTCGGTGGCCAGGATCTGGATTATTGATTTCTCGCCGCCATGCGCAGTAGCCGCACCGACCTCGGCGGTAGTGACGTCTTGCAGCTCGCGTGTGGTATAGCGGCGCGCGAGAGCCCAAATGCCGAAGCAGGCTGCGTCGCGGACGTTGGTGCCGACTGAGCTGCCGGAGGTGGAGCGACGCTCGAAGGTGAGGCCGGTGAGGAGGGCGTGTAGAATGAGGGCGAGAGAGTCAGGGGGTGGAGATTTGCGGTAGAGGAGGTGCGAGAGCGTGAGGATTAGACCATGCCATTCTTGGGGATTGACAGCGGAGAGATCCTGGGTCTTTGTGCCGTCGGGGAGGGTTGTCCAAAGGACGTTGGTGGTGAGGGAGTCGAGGACGGCGGAGACGACTTGTGAGGCGAGGTCGGGGGCGAGCTTGAGGGTTATGACTGAGAGTGCTTTGCTTGCTGCCAGGCGGACAGGAGTGTCATTGTCGGCCAGGGCGTCGAGGAGATAGCCGACTGTTGACTCGGCGATCTCGTTTGTGATCACCTCGTTCCCCTTGGAGGAGTACTCTCTTCGAAGTGCCAAAACAGCGATGGTGCGGAGGACTTTAATAACCGTCTTCCGCGCAATGGCAGACGCATGCACAGTCTTGAATGCGACATTCTCCTCATCTGAGATATTCTGCACAGTGCGGAAGACCTTCAGGAGGTACGGGTCCATGTCCGCTGTGCTGAGCGACGATATCAGGATCCCAGCCAGGTAGGACAGCACGCCAATGTAGTAGTACGACGAATTAGATGCCAGCATCGTTGATGACTTCAGGCATGCCATCGCCCACTGTACAAGCGCATCCAGTAGCCCCAGCTCCTGCATATCCCGCCTCATGGAAATGCGTACCAGTAGTGCCTTAGCCGCATCCCTCTCCTTCCCGGCAGCCCCTAGATACTTAATTGCCAGCGGAATGACGCGCTCTGCCACGCTTGGAAGCTTCTCCGGCCACACCAGGTTCGCTATCTCCGGCCTCTTCACGCTCCCTGTGCCTGCTGACGAAATGGTTGATAAATCAAACGGCGCCAGCAGCAGATGTGACAGCCACAACAAGCAAATATACCTTTCTTCCCACGTCCATGCTTTCTCCCCTTCCTCCCCGTCCTCGGCACCCTCCCTGCCCTCGGCATCCTCAACAGCCTTAAGCAGCAACTCGAGATTCTTCGTCTCCGCCCCAAAGAATCTCACCACGACCTTCTCTCCCCGAATCTTACAAAACGTGTACAATAGCCTACAGATCGCCTGCGAAAGCGTCACGAGCAGTGGCCGCGCCGCACCTCTCTTTCGCGGTGGCGCACGCATATACGCTAGTAGTGCATCCGCTAGCACGGGCAGGAAGCGGCCCAAGTGCGGGTCGAGCAACTGAGGGAGCTCCTGGAAGGGTTCAAGCTAGGAACAAGGGTCAGCTGACTGGGGATATCTTGGGGCGAAGGAGGTTTACCAGGCCGACGAGACGGTCAGCTTCGCGCGCGCGCACTTTGCGGCGGACTTTTGGAACGCCATCTGCGATGGTGCGATAGAGGAAGGGGTGGAGGGAGAGCTCAAAGTCGGCGATGAATGTCGAGCTAAGCTTTTGAAGCTTGATATCTCTGTCGTCCTCTGCGGCGTCCATTTTGGGGGCTGGATGGGCTCCGACGGGTATAATTAGGGGGTTCTCGAGGCTATATTTTTGTCATAGTGCTGGGGAGTGTTGGTGGGGTTCTAGTTTTCTAGGCTGGTGGGGTTGATGTTGGAGGCCTTGCGAGCCAAACCTTAAATGAAGAATGTCGATTAATTTAGATTTTAGCGGGGCAGCCGCCCCAGGCCCGACCCCGCTATAGATTTAGTAAACAGCCACAACTTATATTGAGTTCAACACAACTATCGGTATTATACTTCATTTTAACAATGTGATGGCTAGGGGGCTGCTGGAAAAGGTGGCATTCATCGCTATTGTACGTAACTCACTTCCCACTATTAAATCCTCTTGTGGTCCACCAAGGTTACGTACGCAGCTTCAGGACTAAATAACACTCGTAAAATGGCTATCTCTACAGGCCTAGTGCACTAGAGTAATACGACCCTTTTTGTGGGTTAATTGACGGTCTATTGGTGGGCACGTTAACTAATATGAGGGTATATGCATTAGGATGAGTGATACGTGCTTAGCTCGTATATAGTCTCTTATAAAATACACTTCGTATCCCCTTCATGGGCGTTGTAAACAATGCACCATATTCCGTGTTCATTGGTCACCTGAGGTTTAATTCTCTTGCCTGTTGCGGAGCAGCTCAGGCACTGTGGATTATTTATAAGCAACACACAAGGTTACAACCCTCTCCATATCTGTGCTACCTGTAACCCCTCATCCGTTAAACAACATATCTGTTCGCAAACCCCCGCTTCCATTTGATCCTCTTTCTATCAAATAACCATAATCGTTCTAACCACCGTACACTTGAGCAGACGCGGTACGCATTCAGGCAGGCCGAAACACCATCCAACATGGGATCAACAACGAACTCTCTCGTACTCGAGCCGGCAACCGTGGAAGATGTCCCCACCATCATAGAGGTCTGGTTCGCAGCCTTCACGCAGCCGTCAATCAAGAGGCTACTCCCCGACACACCCGGTATGCGCGAATGGCACCGGGAGTGGCACCTCGGCAACTTCAAAACAAGGCCAAGCACCAAGTACCTCCGGATAGTCGACACTGAGTCGAAGGATGAGCAGGGACGACCGCGGATCGTCGCCTTTGGTGTATGGGACCTGGCTATGCCTGAAGAGCGTGGCCGTCGCTTCCCGCCGTGGCATCCGGACTGTCCTCAACAGGGATGCGAGGAATTTATTACGACGCTAGAAAGTGAGAGAAAGCGCGTCATGGGCGACGATAAGAACTACTGTATGGAATGACCCACTTTCCCTCCCCTTGGCTCACACAATTGTAAATCTGGAGAGAGGGTTGCTGACTCTTGGGCGTGGGGCTGGGACAGACCTGGATACCGTTGCCACTCATCCTGATTACCAAGGGCGTGGAGCTGGCTCGATGCTCGTCAAATGGGGCTGCGAGTTGGCTGACGAGGACGGTGTTGGTGCCTACGTGGACGCTAGCAAGGCGGGTGCTCCCTTATATAAGAAGCACGGCTTCGTGAATTTCAGCCCGCCCGGCTCCGACGTGGCTTCGATGGCTCGCAGTAAGAAATCTGAATGAATGATATTTATTACAGCGATATATAAGCGATATGTATCCACTTCTTCTTGAGGGGCATCGAACGTAATGAGCGAGCTAGCACACTTGAAATATGGACTGTCGGTCTGTCGTCTGAAAAGAATATATCTAGATTTTGCCTTGGTGAGGTTGTGAGATTTGTGAGACTTGCTGTAACGATGTTCTCATATGATAGGGCAGAAGAGGGAGGGAAGCAATGCTTATATTTTATCGAGGAATGCTTGAATTCTATGGAGGGAATCAGCTATCAGCATTGTTGTGGATCTGCAGAATATATTTCCCTAAATAAAGCAGGCTAAACCTAACGTAGCGGAGCTAAACCTAAGTGGGCCGAGCGCTGGAAACCGCGTCGAGATGCCCTCCTTCTCATAGCATGCCCTATCCAACGATTTGACGGCTAGGAGGGTTTAGATATGTTTGGTTTCTATGTTTTCTCACCTCCGTATATTTTTGCGGTCACGAACGCAAGTCTTGGATAGATCTCGCCTTGCTGCATCCTCTTCAAATGGCGCACGACGCGTCACATCACGGTCTATGGTCTCCTCGGCCAACCCCTTTGAAGAAGAGAGGGAGGTAGGCTTTGAAAAGTTCTACCCAATGGCCTTGGGGGAAGTCATAAATGAAAAGTATAAGGTCGTAGCAAAACTTGGCTTCGGATTAGCAAGCACGATATGATGCTGTCGTAACCTGGCGTGAGTGCAACTCGGAGAGTCCAAGATAGAGCTTCAGTATTAACCGGATATATAAGCACAAATAAATATGCTGCACTGAAAATTTACGCCCATGATTTAGTTGCAGAAGATGAGATTGGCAACGAGACTGCCATCTATAAGCATCTTAGCACTGTCGGGGACCCCAACTACCCTGGCAAGATGTATGTCCGCACTATTCTGGATTCCTTCTCTATTACGAGTAAAGAAGGGAATCCCCATCAATGTTTAGTTCACGAGGTTCTTTCCAATGATATATTGAGTCTCCGGTATACTCACCCAGATGGTCAATTGACCGAGGCATTTCTCAAGCAAATTTTGATCCACCTGCTGCTCGCACTAGACTTCTTGCACACTGAATGCCACATCATCCACACAGGCTAGTTTGCTCTTCTCACCATGCCTCAGAAGACATTTTAACAGAATGCCAGATATAAAAGAGGAGAATATCTTACTAGGTCTGGCGGATTCATCTATTCTGAAGCAGCTGGACACAGAAGAAATCGCGGCATTGAGCTTTTATAAAGCTATCAACGGGTACAATCTCTACAGAAGCGCAAATTTTGGCATTCCAACAAAGTTTGGCCGGCCAATCCTCTGTGACTTCTCTCTAGCTCGGAATGGGTAGGTCGAGCACCGTCATGACATCCAACCGGATCCTTACCGGGCCCCAGAAGTCATTCTAGAGATGCCCTGGGGCTATCCTGTAGATATATGGAATTTTGGGGTTATGGTACAAGATTTCCCTTCAAATATCCGATAACACGGTACATCGTAGCAAAACTAACGGGGGCTCATAGGTCTGGGACATGTTTGAGAATAAACATATGTTCGACGGGCTTGATCCCGAGGCTGGCAAGTACGAGAACCGCTTCCACCTTGCCAGTATAGTTGGTCTCTTAGGACTTCCTCCGGCCGAGTTCCTCCAGAGAAGCAAATATAGCTCTATTTACTTCGATGATAGGGGTAAGTTCTTGATTCCGAGAATGTGCATTCGCCAATCTAATATGCATATGATAGGCAACTGGAAGTGCCTGAATCCTGTCCTGCCAGTGTCATGGGAGGACTCGGAAAGAAACCTCAATGGCTCCGATAAGAAAGCCTTCCTCGACTTCGTTCGCAAAATGGTGAGGTGGACGTCAGAATCAAGAGCGACGCCCGAAGAGCTATTACAGGACCCTTGGCTTCTTGGAGAGGTAGATGAGTAGGAGCTGGTCTTGGTCGGATGAATGGGTGACTCCTAGAATGTGGTAATATTTATTGGAGTTTGCAGTGGAACACGATGAGTATGGGAGAATTCCTTCAACTAGATTGTAAAGGGCATATTAGCAACTTACTTGCCTTTCTCACAGACGTAGAAAATGGGCTACCGTCACAGGGCGAAGGAGAGAATGAGGTGTGAATCTTCGACGGTGAGATCAACGAACCATGGGCCCTTCAGCGGTCATCGAAGGTTACAACGGAATGAAAATAATTGTATTTGAGAGATACGATAACCGCAGTACTGTAAATTCGACTCTTGATCCCCAATTTGTTCTGTTAGTCGTAGCTCTGTCACTTATCAACCCCCTTTTCTCTCCCTGTAAGCGATGCCATCAGACCTTCACATTCATGTCTTAAAAGAGAGAATCAGATACACCAGAAATAAAGAAACGTGCATTCAAAAAAGCAAAGACTACCCGAAGCCTCTGTTTCAAATCTTAATTAAATGTCATGATATCAAGCAATGTGATATGTACCTGTGCTCATACCGCCAAAGATTTCGGTATTGCCGACATATACCCTTTACACCTCACAACCCCAATCAGGAAATCACCAACGCAAGCTCTCCAAACGCTCAATTCCTCCTTCCCACAACAGCTCTCCAACAGCTCCCCCATCACACCCCACGCCGTCACATCGTACCATATCTCTTCCCCAGCCCCCAACCCCAAAAATACCGCACGCGCTGCAGATCAATCTGCACAAGCGACAGCGGAAGGATCACTCAGCGACTTGCCTATTATGGCACAGGCGACAGACAGATCTCGAAATAGGTGATGGATGATCCAACTTACCTAAGGCACAGCAGTATCAATCAAGCCACAACTGCGGAGAGGGTGTTGGATCGTCTAATTCCGCGTTGGAAGGGGTTACGGGTTGCTTCGGGGATCAAAACATACAACGATACTGTACTGTACGTACAGTAAGAAACCAACCGTTCAATCCGAGTATACCATGACAAAAATCGAGACCACTCCAGTTCAACCACGGCAACCTCAAAGGACGTGCCCGCGACCAAACCGCAACAGTTCCAAAACACCAACAAGCCATTACCCCATCAATCACTCACAGAACGGGAAAGAAACTCTGCCCACTCGCTGCCGATCACCAGCCCAACTCCCACACGGCACGGCACACACTTGACGCCTCGAGACACCGCATTAGGAAGCTCCCACACAAACACCAACCGCGTGCATGAAAGCCCTCACCGACCTCGGTGTGGTTCGAGCGCCTGCTTCCTTTTGTTTACAAGCCTCTACAGTACTGCATGAAGCCGCACAGCCCTCACATGTCGTGCTATCTTGAGATGGCAATCCCCAGTCCGACGACACGATAACCATCACATGCGCCGCCGAGGAGGACGACATACCTCGCCGCACAGTGGAGTCTGCAGCCCGGCACTGCAGCACAGCAGCACAGCAGCACCTGCCAGAGGTGCTTGTTGGGGTTTTGTCACATTGATCGACGGGCAGAGGTGACAGAAGTGCAAGAAGCGGCCTGCAAAGCGCATGGCGCGCTCGGCATGAACGCACAATACGCCATGCCACACCGCCAATGCCCATGCCATGGCTCTCCCGAGACATTAGGGACGGAGACGAGGCCTTCCAGAAGCCGATTCCTATTGGCGTGGCGTATCCTCGGCGGAAGGGGTGTCTCAGGGTGCGGTGATTACAGCAGCGCTTTGTTGTTACCCCGACTTTCCATGGTCGCGTCGCTGCCGTGACACGGCTCACTCACTCTCGAGCCTCGTCTGGTTCTACGCATCACCACATCCCCTTTTCCCTTGGTGGCCTAGATGGATCGCACAGGGCAGGGGAATCTAATAAGGTGCACGCCAGTTGCTCGATGAGAGGTACGTACCTGGGGATTACCGTTGGTTAAGTGGACAGGCAGGGCAGATGGCATACGAAGGTACGGAGCACTTTGCTACGCAAGCCAAGAAGAGCACGTGCGCAATGGAGTCTGGTTTCCCCACTTCCCCCTCCCTTTCCCGACTCGACCCGTGGAGTTGGGAGCGACCTTCCCTTTGGGGACTGGTGGATTAGGGGGGGTGGAGAACGGGCGCTGGGGTGAAGGGAGATACCGTGATTGCGAGTGCTGTGGTTGAACCGCTCTTTGCGCTGTGATGCTTGTTGTTGTTAGTCAACCAGTGTCTTGTCGGTCTTTGGGCAGTCTGTGGGGTCTGTGGTTGTCTATTTTGACGGGTTGTGGACGGGTGGAGGGACAGTCCGCGACAGGGAAGGATTCTCCAACTCCACGATAGCCGTCGTCATAGTTCGGAAATGGGCCGAGGAGGCAGGGAGGATTCCACAACTGTGCAGGAGTGAGACCAAGAACGCCGAGCCAGCGCCCAGCGCCCAGCGCCCAGCGACGGTGAGAGGTGTTGAGGGATAAGTGCGAGGCTGGGGGAGGCGGTTCGTGACGACGCTCATAGAGTGGGCGCATGGCTGTTATATTGCTGTGATGCTGTGATTACTGGTATAGTATTGGCGGCAAGCGGCAGGACAAGGCAGCAAGGCAACAGGCAAGGCTGGGCTGTGGGCTGGGTAAATGTGCAATGGCTCTCTCTCCTTGCATACAGATTTGCATACGGATGAGTTGTCATGACTCTGTATGGCGGCGACTGTATGGGCTTCAGGTCTGTGTGAGGATACAACAGCGATACAACGCCCCCAACATCCATGGTCTCATCCTGCTGGCCGCCCTGCTGGGGCATATTGCTGGCGCATTCCTTATCGTTCGCTCGTTCGCTTCGCCACTGGGGGATACAGTGCTAAAGGGGTGCTAAGGTGCGCAGTTTGCGCGTACTGGCTGTGTACTCGAGTTACGAAGGGGTAAGTACATGCAAATAGCGCAGGGACCAAAGGGAAAAGTGTGGGACAGGTGGGGTCGGGTACTTCATTTTGCGTGTTATCGCACGCGACAATCAAAGTACCCGCGCCGAACTATCCCACACCTTCGTCCCTTCCCTGTACACAGAACCTGGTTCCGCCTTTTCGTTTCTCCAAAACCCAGTTTTTGCAACCAAAGACCCTCAAATCTTCAAATTCCACCCCCCCCCAGCCCCCAGCCCGCCTTACGAGTTACTTCGTACTGATTTGCGTTACTATTACAGTTACTCGAGTAACCACCTTTTGCCAATTCTTACGCCCAGCCTCTGCACCAGTCAGTCACCGAATTCTCTCACCGCACTTGCCAATTACTGGGGATTGCTGGGATTCTTTGGGCTTTTTTATATGCGGCCGCAGGAACCTGCCCGTGTCAAGTCAGCCTAAGCCTCGTTATCGCCTGGTCGTGTGTGCATTGTTGTGTGCATGGTCTCGAGGTCCACCTCCTCCTCCTTCCTTGTGCTACTCTATCAAGGCGCCTATTTCGGATCCTACTACTACTGCTACTGCTACTCCTATCTCCTCCAGTTATTCTCTTCTTTGTACTTGCCCGTACTCGTCTGTACTCGATCCCTCGGCTTCTTCTCCCTTCACTCCCCCCACGCCACTCAACGCCCGCTCAAACTACCCTGCATCTCGACATCGCCTCCTGCTCTTATCTACCCTGCCGCTACTCGCAAGGTACACCACCACTTCCCTATATTGCTCCCAGTGCTATCCTCGAGCCCTAGGATCTACTGTCCTAGTCTACGGTCCTAGTCGTTTCCTTCCCTCCCTCCCTCCCATCGACGTCAACCATGCAGAGCTATCAAATAACTCGCTGACCCACCTGCCTCTCCACCAAAGCCCCCGATGGACTCCACCCAACCTAACTAACAATAACGCCTATCTCACTCTTACTTTCTTCGGCCCAGCTTTCTCTCCACATCTTGCCCTACTGCAATAGCATGGAGTGCCTCTCTTCACACTTCTTCAATCTCCTGTCGCATGCCGACCTCGACCCTCGAATATCATCACCGAGAGCCCCCATTGACCTCGTCGACGCCACTGCTCGACACCGACGTCCACCTGCCTTCCAACGGCGCCACCGCGAAATACTCCCCGCCTGCGCCCTTTCCCCCGCCAAGTCTCCCCGACGAAAGCGAAATACGGACTCCCACGAACCCTCACGCGAGCATTCCCCCCCATAAACCTCGCCTGCGACCACCCTCACCACCCGCCTGTCTCCCGGTGGAGGCGGGAGGGCAAATAATACCGACGCCGCCAGCCAAACCGTGGCCATGACGGCGTTCTGGTCGGAGCCGCCGCCGGCGCGCACCTTCAACGAGAACAAGGCCACAATGATCGTGTGCTGGTGGTGCACCATGTTCGCCGTGACCATCATCTTGTTCCGCGTTGCGGGGCGCTATATCCGCACTGAGAAGCTGTTCCCCGAGGATATCATCGCGTTCCTGTGCATCGTGCCCATACTGGCAAGGATGGCCTTTGTCCATGTTGTGCTGCTCTGGGGCACGAATAATGTGGTCACGGATGGGTTAAGCCAGCAAGATATATCACACAGGGAGATAGGCAGCCGCTTAGTGCTGGGGAGTAGGATATTCTATGCTGCTTCGTGAGTTTCCCTCCCCATTTTGATTATGCTCTCGCCCCGAAAACCCCTCCAGCGCATCGGCCTTTTTTAGCGACTATATGAGAACTTTGCTAACCTCCTTCTTGCAGCCTATGGATGCTCAAACTCTCTATTGCCGAATTCCTCAAGCGCCTCACACAAAACATCTGGCGCTCAACACACGAGCTTATCTTACGGCTCATGTACTACTACCTCGCCGCAACCATGGTTGCCATCGTGATCGCCGACCTCGTCGAGTGCCACCCCGTCACGCACTACTGGCAAGTCGTCCCCGACCCCGGCCCTCAATGCCGACAAGGCTACGCCCAACTCATCACCATGGCCGTAGCCAACGTAACAACCGACCTCCTCCTCGTCATCTTCCCCATCCCCCTCATCTTCAACTCGCACATGCCTCTCTCACGCAAAACCATGCTCACCATGCTCTTCGGCCTCTCCCTCATCCCCATCGGCATCACCCTCTGCCGTGTCCCCAACGTCCTCCGTCACCAGGGCGCTCAACACTACCGCTCCCTCTGGGCCAGCATCGAGATCCTCTTCGCGACCGCCGTCGCCAACGCCCTCGTCATCGGCTCCTTCGTCCGCGACAAGGGCGTCAAGAAACACAAGTACAAGCTCGGCTCCGCAGGCTCCATGGAGCGCACCCTCTCCTCCCGCCGCGGCCGCGGCTACGGCCCGGGCGCAGTAGCATTCAAGCACTGGGGCAGCGACGAGGAACTCGTCCGCGGCCTCGGCATCGGCGTCGACGCCGACCTCCGCCCCGATAGCGGCGCCTCCATCGCGCGCCCCGCGCCCGTCGCGGAACCCGGCGGAGGCGTAGACAGGAGTTGGCGCTTCCCATCGCAGCGACGCAGCGATATATCAGACGTCGAGACGGTGGGCGACTATGACCCCCGGCACGTCCCGTCGACGCGCCAAGACGACAATTTCTTTGACGTCGGCGGACTCCTGGGTCCGGATTCGCCACCACCGCCTGCTGATAAGCGCACGCTCCCGCGCCTTTCGCGGAGGGGGAGCGTGGCTGGACCGACGCCATCGAGGCGCGGGTCGACGATGGCGCAGAGGCGGCGGAGCGCGTCGCCTTTTGATAGTTTCCCGGCGCCGGTATCGGGGCCGTTGGATGACTCGGCGAATACGGGGGGTGCGGCGGTGTTTTTGCAGGATGTGGGCGGGTTGATGGAAGATGCCCCGCCAGGACAGGCGACGACGCAGGCGGCGTTGGTGAGGAGGGGGAGTGAAGGCGGGTTGCTGAGGGGGTGGAGTTTTAGGGGGAGGAAGGAGGAGAAGGGGGCTGTGGAGATGCAGAGTCTTGATGGCAGAGATGGGAGGAGGACGCCGGTGTTGGGGTTGCAGATGCCCTCCATGCCGCAGAGTCCACAGAGTGGTGCGTCGAATAACAATAACAATAGTAATGGCCACACTCCCGAGACGGGGAGAGGGAGGAGGAGGAGAGGGGAGGAGGGGATGGAACTTAATGATGTGGGTGGACTACTTGGCTGATTTTTGATGTTTGGCGTTTTTGGGGGGGAGGGGCATATATCCGTCTGGCGTTTTTGGGGAGGTGGGGGATTATTAAGTATACCCCGCATGTTGGATGCATACATAGCGATTATGACGGATGAGGGAGGGAAGAAGAGGGGGTTAAATAGGGAAATCAGGGTATAGAGAAATATCAGAATATTCATCTGTGAAGATCAGTTTTTCTTGTCTGACTATTGTTATGAAGGGACGATTTAATATCCCCGCTATCTATGAAGAGTTACGAATTAACTATAATTCTGCGTCTCCCACAAGATCGAAAAACCTTCCATCTATAACTTCAAATTCCGGTTCCATATCGTCACTATCATTGTTAGGCCATAGCCAATACCCCGCGCTCTCCAATTTCATCAATTCCTGCCCCGTCAAGAGTGAATCAAACCCAAAACTCGGGTGTGAAGAACGGTTTATATCCCGCGGTCTATAAAGAGCTACCTGATGCAAAAACATAATCCGTCCTCTTCCTCGAGCTTGACAAACCTCCCATCTACAACTTCATATTCCGGTTCTGCATCATCATCAGGCTGAATCTCATCATTGACTGCCCACAGCCAATGGCCCCTTCTGCACAAACTCTTCAATACCAGCGCAGTCAGGAACGAATCAAACCTAAACTCGTGTCCCACCTGCTCGAAAGCAGCAGCAATAGATCCTCGCAGATACGTGACTTTTCTCCAGGATAGTTCTTCCTCTGGCGCAAGTCGATTCCTCCACTTAGGGTCATGCACATCGCGCCCTTCGCCGACATCCATCCATCGCGTGACGAACATGGCGTTGCCTGCCTCTCCGTAGCTCTTGAAATCGATGCGGAACTCGGTGTAACAGCAGTCGCAGCATAGGATGCCTTGCTCGTTCTCGAATGTTTCAATGTTGCCTGAGTTGGGGATCTGGATTCCGTGCCTCAACAGATTTTTCAGAGTGAAATAGGGGAGGTGGAAGCAGATGTAGAAAGAGGCACTCCATGGGAAAGGAATAGTTTGTGAGGCGGGTATCATGAAGACTCGCTGTTCGCGAACGAGGAGCGGGCCGTCGACGATCCGAGCTGATGCTATGCGCTGCCCCGCATACCAAAAGCTATTTACGTCGGACTCGCTAAAAGAAAGCAGTTTTAGGAACTCGGTAGTGTCGTGTCCTTGTCTGTGGGCTTTCATTGCCATGCGGAACAGAGTCGAGGAGAAGTCTGGCTGGATTTTCAAGCGGAGACGACTCGAAATGTCCGCTCTCCGGCACTCTAACAACGGTTTTCTGTGTAGTTGGGGCCAGGCCGGGATAGGCGGATAGGCTACCGCGTGGTATTTGTAGAGGAGTGTGGAATGCAGTTTACTGCAATGTGGGCAGGCGATGTAAGTTGGTAGGTCTCGCGCCAGTAAATCAAGAAAATTATACGACGCTGGGTGTTTCCCCTCCTTGAGAGACTTGGGAGGCTTGAGAGGCTTGAGAGGCTTGAGTAAAGAGGAGTAGATGATAGAGCTAAGATCCCTGCTGATTCGGGAGGGAGATGGCTTGCTATCATGAGAACGAGCTCTAGTGGGAGAAGGCGGAAAGGCGATGATTCTAGCGCGTTAGGTCGGACTTTGGGTCGAACTTTTGGACGAGGTTGTCTGAGACTCTCGAATATGCGGCGTATGATATTCATTCTGATGTCCTTTGGTTTGGCTGGCAATGAGATTATGCTGTAGAAGGTGAGGGTTGAGGAATGATAGCTGTGCTGTAGTATCTAGAGTTATAAAGATAGAAGAAAGATAGAGAATCGACGAAGCTACGACACGGGGTTATAAGCAATACCGGATAGGTAGAGACCATTTTTGATGCTACTCGAATAATGAGGCTATTGTTTGATGTTTAACAGCGCTACTACCCAAGTGAGTCAGGATAAGGGTTTGAGAACTAGACGGCGTGGTGACTATTTACACGCTACTCGCAGAAGAGGCGGCTCTCCTCTCCATAGAGAAGGATAGGATTGACCCTGCCATCTCTAACCATAAATCTCGGTTCCGCCTTCTTCTTCAGACCATTGCCCTCGCTGGCCCCTTCAAAAGGACACTTCATCCACAGATCAATCTCGTCCTCTTTGGACAATAACAAATCGAACTGAAAATCGTCTCTCCCCTCAAATGCACCGCTGATTGAACCACGCGGATACATGGCCGCATTAAACAACCACTCTTCGGACCAGCGACCCTCCCACTTAGGATCCTTCTCATCGCATCCCTCCCCAACATCCATCCAGCGCGTGACGAACATCGCATTGCAGTCCTTCCCAATACTTTTGAAATCAATCCGCAGCTCTGTGTAGCAATACCGGCAGTAGATTATCCCCTCCTTATTCTTGTATTGATCGATCTCCTTAGCCTCTGGAACCGTAATCCCACACCATGCCAAATCAGATCGTTTGTCAATAATGCTATGACGACAGTACCCGAACTTGGTCTGAAACTCGCCGGATAGTAAGGTGGGTGTCATCTGCGGTGATGGGAGCATGAAGACTGTCTGGTCGCGCACGAGGAGGGAGCCGTTGCAGATGCGCGCATCAGCCATAGTGAGTTGTGCGAAGCCTGGCGAGGTGACGGTCTTTTTGTATGATAGGAGGTGGAGGAGTGATCTGGCGTCTTGGCCTTGTCGAAAGGCTTTCATTGCCATGAGGAAGATTGTTGTAGAGAATCCAGGGGTCATGGTGCGCGCAATCTGGGCCTGGGAATCTTTTGCTCCGCATTTCGACCATTTCTGGCTGGATGGGTGCTGATGTGGCTCTGTCACCATGTGGCGTTCAGCGAGGGCCGTGGAGTGCAATTTGTTGCATGTTGGGCAGATGATGTGCTGCGGGAGATCTCGCTCGAGTAACTGTAGGAATGTCTTTAAAACGTTAGGGTCGGCGACTTTGAGACGTTGGACGTATTCCTTCGTAAGGCGTAAATGGAGACCTTGACAGGTAAGGCCCAAGCACCCCATCGATTCTAGCGGTAGATAGCTCAACGTATGGAAGAGTATTTCTAGTGGTAGGTTGACAAGAGGTAACGATTCCGGTGTAGTAGGCTGAGTTTGGGAACGTCGGCAGAGACGCTTAGATCTGTGCTGAATGGGATCCATTTTGAAGTAGGGATATCCGATTCGTTGACTGAATATTAATTTATGCCGTGAAGAAGGCCTGGAAAATGATTGAAAGTTGTGTCCAGAATTGTAGAGGTAGAAAGGTGGAGAGTATATGAATTCACAACGTGGGCTTATAAGCGCCTCCTAGAAAGCTAACGGACTATAGATTCACCCCAGGGAGGCTAAGATACTATTTATTCACTCCGCGGATAAGGCTATTACTCGGACGAGGCTATCATTCCATAGCCTGACGGTGCCATCCCAGTGAGTCAGGGGAAGGTACGAAGTAATGGCGAAGCTACAGCAAAGTGTTATAAGCGCAACTAAATAGGCGGCGCATATGGTTCAACTTTACCCCTCATAGGTTCCAACACTGTCCTACACAAATAGGAGGACTTCGTCGGAAAATAAAGATGGCCTCAGTGCAGTAGTCAGGTCAATCTGCTTGAGGGACATTCAGGATATCTGCGATATCCATGTGCCAGTGGAGTTGTGTGAATTAAACGCTACTATACTAATGAAGCCATAATTTCTGAAGTTTGGCAACGCTATCTCGGTGAGTCAGGGGTTAGTCCAGGTGCCAAACTTTAAATTGTTGTTGTCGTCTGAGAATATCAGTATGGCATGATTAATATAAGCGCGCGACTAGTCAGACCACATTTATACAATTGAAATACTATTTCCCATGTAAGACTATAATGACCAGCAAAAGTATTGCCATATCATGGCAGGATCACTCACCTGGACTGAACACGATTCCGCACAACTCATGCGCGGTGAAGCTGTAAAAACTGTGGACCGTTACAATCATACAGAGGGGGGATAGTAATACCGCGTAATCACTCAGATCTGTAATAGTCAATCACAAATAAATAGAAGCAATAATTTCCGTCAGCGTCAATGCCAGAATCAGTTTCAAACATGGAAAATATGCTCATAGCAAGATTTAATTGGATACATTTTCTACAATAACACCTATTTATCGTAACCCTCCTCCACCTCCTTCTCCATAACAGCAAACGCTGGCAGCGCACTGAACCACCCAGCAGTCTCAGTCCCAATCGTCTTCGCCGTAAACTCCGCCTCCACATCATTCACCTTGACCGTCTCTCCACCCCTCCCCGCCGCCGCGGCATCCGCCATCAGCTGCGCATGACAGCACTTCTCCAGCGACGTGAACCAGAACACCGTCGACTCAACACTCAGCCCACAAGTCAACAATCCATGGTTCTGCAGCAGCGCCGCCTTTCCGCTTCCCAGCGCAGCCGCAACCTCCTTCCCCTCCTCCTCTCCAAGCACCACGCCCTTGAACGAGTCGTACAGCGCGTGGTCCTTGTAGAAGGCGCATGCGTCCTGGGTGATGATGTCGAGCTCGCGGCCGAGCGCGCAGAACGTGCGCCCGTAGATGGAGTGCGAGTGCGCGACGCAGTTTACCTCTGGGCGCGCGGTGTGGACCGCATGGTGGATCATGTAGGCTGCCTTGTTGAGGAGGCGCACAGGGCCGCCCTCGACGATGTCGCCGGCGGCGTTGACGAGGATGAGGTCTGAGGCCTTCAGGAGTGGCCAGGCAACGCCGAATGGGTTGACCCAGAAGGAGGTCGGCTCAACGGGGTCCTGGAACGGTTAGTTTCGGCTTGGGGAGGTTCAAGGGGGGAGGCGCACGCGAAGGGTGATGTGGCCGGCTACGCCTTCATCGTAGCCCAGTTTGGCGAAGATGCGGTAGGCGAGGATGAGGCGGCCCTTGAGATATTCGCGCTCCTTGTATTTGTCGTCGAACTTGCGGGGTGAGGGGAATTTAGAGCCCACCATCGCGGTTTCGACTCCGCTTTGGGGTTGTAAGGCTATCGAAGCAGTATCGAAGCCGGTTGCGGATGGAGGAGACATGGTGATGGTATTGTATCTCAGTAATGAATATGATAGATGGGTATATGATGTAGAAAGAGCGTTGAAACTAGAGTCTACCCCCTCCTTTATAGATGTGCTATCCGCCGAGGTCTCCATAAAGATACGGACTATACGAACGGTTGACCCCGCTTACCCCGCATAATGCCCCTCTAGGCCTTCCTAGTAGGGTTCCTTGACAAATATCTCGGATATCATAGGTGATAATGTTATCGAGCCATAAGCTGACGGTGATACATACAGTAATTGTGTCGCCCAAAAGGCTTGGGATATTCACTACAATTGTAAGAAAAGTAAATGCTTTTGATAGCTCAGGGTTATAATCGTTCACGGCAGTTACTTCAAACCCCACCCAAAATATAATCCCATCAGTTTAAATGCTAGCATCAGCTCTCAACTTTAACAACCCCGCTTTAGACTTTCAGGTGGCACGAGGACATATAAACTTAATATAAATCTTGGTAGAGACAAAATCGACGAAGCGTTTATTTCATTGAGAATTATAGTTAAATCCTACACAGCAATTAAGCTTTGTAACATTTCGTCACTACCGCAGTTCCGGCACAGCGAAGCCCACGTGATACCGCGTGCCAATCATGATCTTATCTTGATGATGGATAGGTGAGCGCCGTATACCGTATAATTTTCCAAAGAAGTCAATTTCGTCTGAGGTGAGACGTGCTGGATCTATGGAACATGTAAGCACTAAACATTACGAGCGGCCCGTCAAACCAAATTTCCGCTAAGCCTGTCACTGAATACTTATTGCTATTGGAAGCTCATGCTCCTGTGGGATTCAGCACTTTGATGGTCTGGAATCATCCTGGGATACAGCTCATCGCGCTAAGCCCCCATTCGTATGATTTGTATTTGTATGGTGATTTTCCTCCTGAGTTTGACGTACATCACCAGAGAGCCCGGTCGAATATATAGCTATACGACCAATAGCAGTCTCTGATTACTCACGATCGCCACCATTGGTCTATATGAGATGTGAAGGGTCATCTTCAGCCGCTCCTAAAATTACAACTATCAACGGTATGGGATTTGAGCTAAGTAAGTCCTATTTTCAGTCGCTTGGCACATGGCCATTGATGCTGCCACATTAAAGCCCAGTGCATCCCATCCGCAATGTAAGTTTCCGCTTGGAATCTTGTTTACACTCCTGGCTCTGTCTGCCTGTCGATTCCTATTCTGTTCTCTCCTGCAAAAAACTCCCCCTCTACTCTCTCAAAATGGCGGAAATATGGGCGGATCAGCCTTTCAAGCTTATCCCAACTATGGTAATGACGGGGGCGAAGGCCAACCCGACTGTGAGCCATATTGCAAACGAAATGGTGCTTGCCCACAATGCCATGATCCGTTCTTTGAACTCGATATATCTGCAGGCACCCTACCTCAAGTCAGACGACGACAGCCGCGACATCCTCCAATATAGCAAATTTTGGTAGGTAACCCAGCCTAAATATGCGGTGTGGTTTCTAACTGGATAGGATTGAATGGATTCACGTACGGCTCTCCAGTCTCTCTGAGAAAGCTCTATATTAACAGATCCTAGCATCACCATGAGTGTGAAGAAGACGTCCTGTTCCCTGGCTTCGAGCGCGAGGCCGGCGTTGAAGGAATAATGGCTGCCAATGTTGTGCAGCACCATGAGTTCGCTCCTGGCTTCGACATTTTTGTGAAATACGTCAAGGATTGCTTGGACGACAAATCCGAGGAGCGCTTCGAAGCCGACAGATTCCGCCAGATCATCGACAGCTTTGCGCCAAAACTAGCGCTGCACTTGGCAGATGAAATCCAAACACTGCTCTCCCTGGACAAGTATGATGAAAAGAAAATGCACAAGGTCTATGACGACTTCGAGAAAGTGATAAAGGACGGGGATTTCGAGAAGGTATGTAATCCAGCAACTCGTGGAGTAAATCAGTATGAACTCTACTGATCGCACATAGGACGAGCTATACCCCCTTGTCGTTGGGTCGCACGACAAAGGCTTCAAGGGGGGGGAGCACTTTCCTCCAGTGCCTCAATTTGTGATATACCTAGTGGCTTACTGGTTATCCAGGAAGTACCGGTCGGTCTGGAGATTTAACCCTTGCGATTTCTTTGGAAAGAAACGGCCGCTTCTGTTTGGTCCAACTGTGGAGAATCGCTGATATGTATTTCCGTGGCGAAGCCGTCGATCTTTCGGAGGCAAATGCAGTGTATGGAGTGGAGTAGTGCAGCTACAATTGTAGATCTTGTTCAAATTTGACAGGGGATCTGAATCCTCCTCATCTTGGTGGCGGCAAAGGTTTGTATGTTTTGTTTGTAGCCGGCGCCTGACAATATCAATACTCGTCATATGAAAAATCCGTTAGCTCCTTCTCTCCGGATTCCTACTTGACTCACCGAGACGCCAACCTCCCCAGCGAATAGCCACTGTGAATAATATATTGTTGTGCATATACTCCAAGCCGAGTCCATCCCCGGATTGGGCTATCGGTGGATATGCGGCACAGCACGTCGGCCCCAGGAACGTGGGTGGTAATAATAGATTTAGCGTATGGGCTGGCGTGTTGGGGAACTGAGTTTGATAGGGCCAGTGTCGGGTATTAGCAAGGAACTGATGGTGTTGAGCGGGTCGCTGGTGGAGGGGCTAGTCGCACACAGCCTTATCTGCCCACTGAGTCCTCTAGCCCTGCTATTAATACTTGGCAGCAAGACCAACGACAGGAATGGTCTTGCTGCCACGACAGGAATATATTTCTGGCTTCGCATCTCTGCCACTGTGCTTCATTCTTTCGTCCTCAATCTACTCGTTTCTCTCATTTTTACATACAGGACCCCGACATAATCGCATGGGCTTGGTGTGCAACAGCTCGACGAAACACGACACTCGTTTACCAACCCATCCTCTACCCCGCTTAGAAACCGAACCATAATATACCAACCGACTACATAAATCACGATGGGTGACGCCGAAGAGCCACAGTTCCAGACGCTGGCGCAGCGAATTGCTGCCTTGAAGCAGTCACAAGCAGCAGACCAAAGCGGACAATCACAGACTAGCCAAACGCAGAATGGCACCGTGGCCCTCGTCGGAAAGCGACCTCCCCCCCCACCCGTCCCGAAGCCCTCCCGCCCTCTGAACGACTTTCGAAGCAATACGGTACCGGCTATTTCAACATCCAATAGAAATATCGGCAACGAGCCTGCCGCACCGAAAGATGTGTTACCACCACCGGCTCTCGATCGAGAATTGAAGGAGCGGAACCCTCGACTGTCCGAACGAGGATTGAAGAAACCTCCACCACTTCCATCGCGGAAGAGCTCACAACAATCGTTAAACTTGCCGGCCCTGCCAGCCCTGCCAGCAAGGCGACCTTCCGAACAATTGGTTGTGCGAAAGGCATCGAACGACTCGTTCAAGTCGAACCATTCTACACAATCGGGATTCTCGTATGGTGGCAGCAAATCGAGTGCATCATCTATTGATACGAATGCTTTGAGGAAACTCCCACCACGCCTGGATGAGGCCGCGTTGCCTGTTTTACCTCCGTCGCGGAGAGAACAAGCGGAAGAGAAAGCACGGCTAGCTCGGGGACAATTGACAACCGCCCAGTCTTCCCCGGCCATCCCTCGAATCACGCGACATGGCGAGAACGAACCCTCTCGTCCATCGTTACCATCGCGGCCCAGCCAGGCACCGGCATTGCCATCGCGCTCACGGTCTAATGTGCGTGATGACGCGCCTCCACCTATGCCAAGGCGACCTGCCACAAGCGCAGGAAAAGACGGAGCTCCACCACCTATGCCAAACCGGCCATCCGCAAATACAGACTCAGCACCACCACCTATTCCCTCATCCTCCAAGCCATCAATGAGGCAGATAGATGCTATCAAAGCCAGGCAAGCCACCAGTTCTTCAGACGACGTTTGTCTGGTTTGCCGCGACTTCTCTGGTCCAGATGAAGTGGCGGCAAAGTACCCCCGCCAGTCTCTACCTAGAGGTAATAGCATAGACTACCTAGCCGATGCCCTATGCGGACCATTTACATCCCATACCGATAAAGCCCGCGCCATCTTCATGTGGTGCCATCTCAACATAGACTACGATGTCGACGCCTTCTTAGGGAACCGCGTCAAGTCACAGACTCCTGATGAGACTATCAGAAAGGGCATGGGTGTCTGCGAAGGTTACGCTGGTGTCTTTGCCGCAATTGCCGTCCGCGGCGGCCTAGAGTGCCTGGTCGTTGGGGGCCATGGTAAAGGGTACGGTTATGTTGCTACTGGGCCAGGGCAGCGGCTACCACCTGCGAACCCCACGGGCCATGCATGGAACGCAGTGCGGATCGATGACGGAGAGTGGAAGCTTTGCGATCCATGCTGGGGTTCCGGTGCTCTTGGTGAAGATAAAAGGTACCATCGTGCATTCACAGCTTCGCAATTTACAGGCAGCAACGAGGACTTTGGCCTCAAGCATTTCCCGACTAATAGGGCACACTTCTTCCGCGCAGACAGACGAGTGCCGACTTGGGAAGAGTATATTCTTGGGCCTCATCGGGGCGCAGAGACCCTGAAGATATATAACGCGGAAAACCATGGTGTTGATAAGGCGACGATTCTGCCGGCATTGAAACATATCGAGCTCAATGATGGGGATTCAACACGATTCCAGTTTGCAAGACTGTGCCAGCATTGGGACTTCGAGAGGCACGGGGGGGCGAAGCCATACTTACTGGCCATTAATATTGGCGGCACACATGCATATGCAGAGGATTTAGTGCCGCTGGAGAGTGACGAAATGTACTGGTGGGTGGATATACCACACAAGCAGTTGGGCAGCCCAGGAGAGACGATTAAGCTCTACGCGATTGAAACGATGAACGGACAGGATGCACGTGGCCTAACGAAGAGGGAGTTCATGGAGCGGAGGAAAACGAGCGGTATGAGCTTTGCGGGCGTGGCAGAGTGGGAACTTGTGTAGCGCAAGTTGTGTTCGGCATATTCACATGGCATTGGAGCATTCTGGTGGAACGCTGACACAATGATATGCATAGAGCATACTCTAGGACAAAGAGGCTTGGGATGGAGCCTGAGAACAGGGGCCGTGGGATTCAGATGCTGATACCCGAAACACGACGCTCAGCTCCCCACGATTACAATAATATAATGAATCCATGAATGCAAACGAGGGCAGTTTGAAGGCACTTGCTAATTTGGCGTCGTGTAACGTTTAGTTGGGTTCCTATCTTGGTATAGGAGGCCATCCGCGTTTGTCAAATCTATCACTTTTTGTTACAAAGAATCTACTCTACAATAGCTGTAGTAACTGTAGTTGAATATAGGATCTTTTAATCGCAGTACTGAGTAAATAATCTTTGCCGTAATAATAACCACTGTTCGTCAAAATGTGTTTCATGATGAGTAACGGAGGTGTGCGTTGGCCCGTACAGCAACCTCCTTTGCAGCTGTTGGATTCATCTTTGTCTACAACCATGCAGGAGACCTACTTCGTTCCAAGCTCAGCCTTGTCCACCTCGCCCGCCACTGTGACCTTGGCTACTTGAAATAAAGGCAGCGAGCCATATTAACTTCTAGTCAACTACCATCAACTTTCCTGCATAGACTGGCCATTTATTTCTTTCATCTTTGCAGAGTTTCTGAACTCTTCTTTGTAGCTCAGCCGCCCTCCAAAGTCGGTTGTGGTTACTGGTGGATCGTAGCTTCCCGATCTGCCTGCTGGACCCCCAACCAAGCCCACCTCAGCCTCAAACATCCACACGATGCCTTCGTTGAAACAATCACGGAGCAAGAGGACAACCCCCATAGCCATCGTTTCTAATAAAGGGCCTGGGTCACAATGGCTCGATCCCAACGATACTGAAATCAACTCTTCGCCCCCAACTGCCTCTGCCACCATGAGATCGGCCGACCCCATATCTGCGCCCGAGGCGGGCAAGGCCGAGCAAACGCCGCGATCGCTGACCTTTTTCGATCTCCCCTCGGAAACACAGAATGCAATTATCAAGCAAGTGAGTTCCCCCAGCCGATTAATTTATCAAGCTTGGGCGCCCCGCTGTGGGTCAGGGTCCGCGTCTGGGGATCGTGGGGCAGAAGGATAGCTAGCTGACAGCGTGCCGCGATAGTGTACCACGCCCGATCTGATATCGCTGTCCCTCACCTCGAAGCATTTCCGCGATTTGGCGGCGGCGCGGATCTATCGATACTTTCACATCGTATTCCCAGATGGCGACGATGGCAGTTACGAGTCGGACACGGATGGGCTGGCGGCTGGGCTGGACACGATCGTCACGAGCGAGTACGACTATGCGAGATACCTGAAGGAGATTGATCTCGAAAGCCTGAGTGGAGGTGCGAAGGGAGAAAGAGCCTACGGGCAGTATACATATGATCTGAGCTGCGGGAAGTTTATGAATACACTGCTGTTGTTGACGCTGCGGAAAGCGAAGGCGTTGGAGACTTTTAGGTAAGGAAGCTCCCATATACCGCCCAATGGGCTACAACAGAAGGTACAACAGTGGCTAACATACCATAGATGGGATGTGCGCGTTGAATTGAGTCGGCCGGTCTACAAATCGTTGCATGGTATTCCGGCGTTGAAGCACCTATGGGTGCGTATGCATTCAGGATCGTCACTGTACCAAAAGCCACCACCATTGCCATCACTTAAATGCTTCCCTGACGATACCATCGAAATGGTAAAAAAGTTTACGAAAGCCATCGTGGGCCGTTCGGAAGATCCACCCATGAAGATGACAAACGCAGAGGCGAGGGCTATTCTTGCCTCGCATGCAAAGGATCTGAAAACAGACCATGGCCCACCTACAATATCCGGGTTTAAGAATCTGAAGACTCTAGCTATCCTCGACATGGATACCTTAGAGTATGCCAATGAAATCAAGACTTGCATTCATAACTCGTCTTCAACATTAAAGAAGCTGAAGCTGTCGTTTTCTGAGGAGCTGGCAAGGAAGGCACGGAAACCACCTCCTGTTGACGATACAGGCGATGATTCGGACCAGGAGATAGATGAGTTTGGCAATATGATCCCACCCCCTCCTGTCGGAGCCCCTTCTTCAACGGATGATTCATCGAGTCCAGGCAAAGCTTTCCGGGCGTTGGAGGCCAAGCAGGCACAGGACGCTGTATTGGCTCAAATTTTTGGTTTAGATTCAAAGACGAAGGAAGTGCCGGCCTCGGATGTTGGTGATAAAGAGAAAAAAGCTAGCGGCGGCACAGGGGACACTGTGATTTCGTTTATCAAAGATATTACGGCGCTGTCGAAGAAGGTGAAGGATGCTCCAAGCAGTTCTGAGCTCACACCGGAACAGAGAGAGTTTATGAAAGCAGTTGAGAAGAGGGCTAGGAAATTATTGAAGGGTAAAAAGGGGTCTCTTTCTGGGGACTCTGGCAAAGATGGTTTGGAAGAGGATTCCAATGCCGAAAGCTCAACTGAAAAGGCCACACCGTCATCTTCTTCCGATACTAGCGAAGCTGGAAAAGTAGAGGAGGAAGATCAGGCCAAAATCACCGAGTCCGAAGATAAATATGTCGGCTTGTTTGACAATGAGGATAAAAAAGCCCCGAAAGCAAACCAGTCTACCACCGACAGCCCACAGCCGGATGATATTGATGTTTGCGAGCCAGAAGTGGGGCTCGATTCTCAAGATGACGACTCAACCGCATCAGAATTGGTACCAGAGACCGCCAATGGTGGGATTCCGACTACAGCCGCCAAAAGTACAGAGTCCTCATCACCAAAGAAGCTGGGACCGACTCTGACTACAGCTGTTGAAAGTACAGAGTCATTAACACTAGAGAAGCCGGAACTTGGCAAGAACTTCAGCCGAGACGTTCTTGAACTAGCACTTGCAAAGCGAGCGCTTGAAGGATACCGGTTTCACGATATTGCGGTCGACTCATACCAATACAATGTGATAAAGGAGGCTGCCGAAGCACATAACAAATCCTTAGAAAAAAAGGATAAGTCAATGAGCGAGTACGTGCGTACAACCCGTGGATTGACACTAAAGTCATTATCGATATACCTCATCCCCATCAAGACGTCTGTGCTGTCGAGGGCTGTGGATCTCCACGTTCTGGAGCGTCTTTCGCTGCTCAACGTCGGGTCTCAAGCACCCCTCTGGAATTATCTTGCGAAAGAGAACAAAATTTCCCCATTGCCTCTTTGCAAGATCCACACCGACAACGTCACGCCTCATTTCCTCAAATTCGTGAATCAGTTGGAGAACCTGGTGGAGCTGTTCATTCTGGAACGATCTACGAAGAGTTCGGAGTACAGTTTTGCGCCCAAGACTACGGTTACGAACGACAATATTCGCCGTTATGTTCTCAAGAAGCACGCTTCATCGCTGATAAGACTAGTCGTCAAGAATGAAAATGACTATACGTGGGATGCGAATGTGAAGTTTTTGGAGCTGCTTTGCCAACAAGGAAAGAATCTGACGGAGCTTGGTATTAGCTTTGCATCTCCTGCTCTGGTACGTGATATTCCCTTTTATTGTATATCTTTTCAATTAGTGCATGTCTCTATCTATCATCACGAATATAGTACGAGCAATTCTGACAAACTGTGTAGCATACACTCAACCAATTTCTTCCAGGCTTGGTTTCTCTCAAAGCACTCCACATAATAAACTTCCGAAACGATGACACCTGCCACTGGGTTATGCGCGAGATTCCCAGATTTATTGCTGACGCTTTGTCAAGCCACCCTGGCATGAAACTGGAATACTTGGCTTTAGGTAGCACCGTGGGGCGACTCGCATGGAAGGTCAAGGCTGTACCCAAGTCTAAAGATAAGGGAAAGGGTAAAGCCACTATCTATACAGGTAGCACGACCTTAATCCCCGACGAGAAGCTGAGCGATAGCGAAAGTGATGAGGAGGAGGACTCTGCACCTGGCCTGAGGCTCGAAACCGTTGAATGCGGCCGGTTTTATGACGTCCCTGGTGTGCGTATGTGGAAGAAGGACACACTACTGGGCCGTTTGTGACAACGACAGGTTGGTGGTCATAGTCCGCCGCCGCCACCGCCTGGCTGGTAAGATTGGGAGTCGTGAGATGACTGGACTACCATAGTTCCGCAACCCAAACAGGCAATGGAAAGGCAAGGGAGGGGCCGATTTTAAGGGCAGAATTTGGCGCGAGTATCAGGTGTTTTATTTTTACGATGGAGCAGGATAGCGAGGGTGATTCATTGAAGCACACATACCCAGGGTGCGCCTAACGACGTATCCTTCTTTTGGGCGAAAGGCAAGCGAAATTGGCGCTCGAGCATGGACTGAATTGCTTTTTTTCTGAAGGGACTGGGGACGGGGCATTACATACTAGGTTTAGGACCAAGGTAGAAGAATTTATCAAAGGTTTTCCTACCGCTTCGTAATATCATTTTGTTCCACTGAGGATTAATACCAACTATTTAGGTTGATAGAACCATAAAGCTATTTTTGTCGTCCACTTAGGATTATAACAACTATTTAAGTCGTGGGAACTTCACTTTACCTCTATTTATTAGTGACTAGCTTATTAATTGCAGCCCTGAGTGATTGAATGCCTTCACTTCAATAATAGTCGCCCAGGTCACGGGACCTGGTTTTGGGCCTGGTGGCAAGCGGCAAAACTATTTTCCGCCGGTCTGGGGTAGCGCAAGGCTTCGATGAACTTTTATGCGCCAGCCGCCGTCGTAAAAGCCTGATGTTCAAAGGCTCAGTCTCTCTCAGACGCCAATACTACAGTCTCTTTCAATCGTCCCTCAGTGATTTTACAATGGGTCGCGGAGGCAAAAGAGTAAGTCTACACATGCAATTGGCGATTCTCGGAAGCTAATTGACTTTCCAGGGCGGACGTGGCGGTGGCAGAGGCAAAGGCCGTGGAGGTGGGGGTGGTCGCGATAGTCGCGATAACCGGGTGAGCTACGATAAAATCGAAAAGACCAACGAGAAGTTCGAGCGGTACTATGATAGCATCATCGAGCTGCCGGAGGAAGAGCGCGTGGAGTTCTGGGCGGCGCTGAGGAGGGACTTGCCTAACAGCTTCCGCTTCGCGGGGTCTAAAGGGTATGCGGTTTTACCCTTCTTAGGTTTGGATACATATGCTAACATTGCATAAAGACATGCCTTGGCTGTGCAGAAGCAGCTTCGTGAGCGCTACATCCCGGAGATCACCAAGATCGAGCATTACGATGGCACGGCGGTCGAGGCCCCGAAGCCCGTCCCCTGGTACCCTGATGAACTCGCCTGGTGGATGACGACGCCGAAGAACGTTGTGCGACGCTTCCCACCCTTTGCGGCTTTCCAGAAGTACCTCGTCTCCGAGACCAGCGTTGGAAATATCAGCAGACAGGAAGTCGTCAGCATGATTCCCCCGCTTCTCATGGGTATTGAGCCTGGTATGACTGTTTTGGATATGTGTGCGGCACCTGGAAGCAAGGCTGCCCAGCTTTTGGAGATGGTTCATAAGGGTGAGGAGGCGAGGATACGCAATGCTCTGCGCCTGCACGCCAAGGAAGACGGAAGAGAGATCAGCCCTGGGCTCGAAGTTGTTGGTGACGAGGACCTGAATGTCGACTCTGAGGACTTTGGCAGGGCAACTGGCCTCCTCATCGCCAACGACTCCGATTACAAGCGCAGTCACATGTTGATTCATCAGCTTAAGCGCCTTTCATCCCCGAACTTGATTGTTACGAACCACGACGCTACGATTTTCCCCTCGATCAAGCTGCCGTCGACCAAGGAAGATCCGGCCCAAAACCGCTACCTTAAGTTCGATCGCATTCTCGCAGATGTGCCTTGCTCCGGAGACGGAACGTGCCGCAAGAACCCCAACTTGTGGCAAGATTGGAGCCCAAGCAATGCTCTCGGACTCTACGTCACCCAAGTCCGCATTCTTGTTCGTGCTCTTCAGATGCTCAAGGCCGGTGGACGAGTGGTCTACTCTACTTGCAGCATGAACCCCGTTGAGAACGAGGCAGTTATTGCTTCGGCCATTGAGCGCTGTGGTGGACTGGAGAAGGTTCAGTTGATTGACTGCAGCGACCAACTGGTTGGATTGAAGCGCAAGGAAGGTCTCAAGAAGTGGACGATCATGGACAAGTCTGGTAAGGTTTGGGAGGATTGGCCATCTGTTGAGGCTGAGAACCAGAAGAGCGGTGCCAACCATGCCACCGCTCGCCTTGCCGAGGGCATGTTCACTCCAACTGGCGAGGCGGCCAAGATTCCGCTTGAGCGCTGTATGAGAGTATACGCACATCAACAGGATACCGGTGGTTTCTTCATCACTGTTCTCCAGAAGATGACCGAGTTCAAGGCAAAGCCTGAATCCGAGGCCAAGAAGTCGGAGCCAAAGCCAGCTGTTATCAGCATCGTTGAGGAGATCGAGGCTCAGCCAGAACCAGCTCCAGGCGCAAACGTGGCTCCAAAGATTGAGGCCGCAGATCTCCTTGAGGGTTCTACATCAACGGACCTGCAGGATCAACAGGTCCCCGCTGTTGCCCGCGAGAACCAAGCTAGCGACAAGCCAGATGCTACGCTCCCAGCAAAGCGCGCGTTCGATGACAGTGATGTTGCCCCATCCTCGCCAAAGAAGGCAAAGATCGAGAGCAACGGCACCGAAGCAGAGGCCTTGAGCCTCGACAACCGCCAGGTACACTTCCCACCACCACCTGGCGCCGAGCTCGACGCAACCATTCGCCCCGGCGACCTGCGCCCAGAGACCACCCCCGCTGCTACCACCTCGCTCCCCGCGCCCGTAAAGGCCAAGGGCCGAAACCAGCAGCAGTTCGAGGAGCCATTCAAGTACATCTCCGGCGACCACCCCGAGGTGCAGTCCATCGACGAGTTCTACAAGCTGTCCCAGCGCTTCCCGCGTGACCGCTTCATGGTGCGCAATGCGCTCGGAGAGCCGGCCAAGACGATCTACTACACCTCCGCCCTGATCCGTGACATCCTTGTCGAGAACGAGGGTAAGGGCATCAAGTTCATCCACGGCGGTGTCCGCATGTTCATGAAGCAGGATGTGCAGGGTGAGGGTGTGTGCCGCTGGCGCATTCAGTCTGAGGGTATGCCTATCCTCGAGGGGTACGTTGGCGAGGGCCGCGTGGTTCGCTTGTACAAGCGCTCGACACTGCGAAAGCTGCTCATAGAGATGTTCCCCAAGGTTACCGATGGGTGCTGGAAGGAGCTGGGCGAGATCGGGGAGAGGGTCCGCGATATTGGGATGGGGTGCTGTGTGCTCCGTATTGAGCCTAGTGACGAGGAGGATGGATTCAAGGAGAGGATTGTGCTGCCGTTGTGGCGCAGCTTGCATAGTTTGAATCTGATGTTGGCGAAGGAGGATCGCACGGCGATGTTGTTGAGGATATTCAACGAGAATGTGCCGCTTGTTAATAACCATCATCCGTCGCAGCGGGCGGCGGCTGTCGTTGATGTGGCTGTTGCTGAGGCTGAGGTGGAGGAGGCGGAGGCTGCGAATGGCAATGGGGAGGCGGTTGTGGAGAAGAGTGAGGATGTTGAGATGGATGCTGCTGAGGCTCCTATTGAGGTAGAGGCTGCTTCTGACCAATTGTAAATGTCTTGGGGGGCATTGTACGCATAGAATAAAAGGCGTTTTCATCAATAGCTACTGCAATATAAAGGAAGTAACATTCAACTACAATAATAGGAAATCATGGCAATGCAATTGTGACTCCTTTGATTGGAACTAAACGTGGTTCGCCCTTGATTACTCCATGTTTCTTTAGACGAGACACATGGCATCTATCATACATTATATACAGATTTATGGTACAATATCGTACATCTATGCTTCATCTTTCTCTGCCAATGCGGCCTACTCATTAAGCATGCCCACAACCAACTTCGTGATGCCATCAACACCATGCCCGTTAATAGCAGAGATGGGCAGCGCAACCAAGTCCTTCACATACCCGTCCTTCTGCCCACTAGGATGCTCTTCCTCCCCCTTAGTAACCCTCTCCAAGTACGCCTTCAACCCCGCATAATTCTCCTGCGAGCCCTCCAAATCAGCCTTACTCGCAACCACGAACCAAGGCTTGCTCGCAATCCCGCCCGCATCCTCGCTACGAGGGACTTTATCGTGGTAGCTCGAGCCACGGACGTCGTTCTCGTCATCCTCGCTGGATTTCAGGGGGCTCCATTTCACAATCTCGGCCTTCTTCTCCTTCGCGGCCTCCTCTTCAATCTTCATCCGCTCATACATGCCGACTTCACGCCAGAGCGACTTCAGCGCCGCCACCGCGTCGCCGGCTGCGAGATCAATCACGAATGCCAGGACGCGCGCACGCTCTACATGGCGCAGGAAGGAGACCCCCAGGCCGCGATCAAGATGCGCATCCTTCACCAGACCAGGAATATCCGCAATGGTGTAGTTCGTGCGCGGCTCGCCTGTCTCGTAGCTCGACACCGTCAATGGGCGGCCTTTGTGGTTGTCGAGAACCACGGTCCCGATATTAGGCTGTAGCGTCGTGAAAGCCCAGTTACCAACACGCGCGCGCGAGTTGCTGACTGCACGCAGAAGCGTTGATTTACCCGCGTTTGGCAGCCCCACGAGGCCTACGTCTGCGAGCAGCTTCAGCTCGAGTTCGAGCGTGATATGTAGGCCTTCCGAGCCCTTGGTGGCGTACTTCGGGCGGGAGGCGCCCTGGGACACGAAATGCGGATTTCCAAGACCGCCAACGGCGCCAGCAGCAAGAAGAATGGGCTTATCCATCGGCTGGCTGAGGTCGAGGTTGATCGGCGCCATCTCCTGCGCGGACGCGAGGTGGGACCGGCGCGCACGCGGCAGAGTAGGGAACTCAGCGCTTGCGATGTCCTCCGGTGTGATGGCCGGGTAGAGTAGCCACTTATCGCGATCCCATTTGTACGGCCCAGCTTGCTCGCGCACATCGCCCTCCGGTGCGTCACCCTGGAACTGCAGTTTCAGCTCCTCATTGGAGACGGGGTCCACGCGCTCGAGCTCGCGGATCACGGTGCCGACGGGGACTTGGATGACGATGTCGTCGCCGCGTTCGCCGCCACGGGTCTTGCCTTGGCCGTTCTTGCCACGCCCGGCTTTGATGATGTTGCGGCGCGCGAGCTTGTGCAGCGAGGTCTCGCCGCGGACAGCTTGGATGTAGATGCTACCTCCGTAGCCGCCGTCGCCACCGTTGGCGGGGCCAGCTGCTATGTATTTTTCCTTGAGGAAGGAGATGCAGCCGTGGCCGCCATCACCGGCGTGTAGGTGGACGGTAGCGCGGTCTGAGAAGATCGTGCGCCCGTAGTCGGAGGGAGGCGGGTTGAGATGTGAGACAGGTTGGTTATTGAGGTGGACTGGAACGCTTGCGAGAGGATCAGGGTCGCCTGAAAGGGCCCTCGGGGTGGTCGATAGGTGTCGAGGGGGTTGCTGGCGAACGAAGCATTTTTGGGCCAGGCGCGGGAGAGTTCGAGGCGTCGCAGTGCAGAGGAAGGGGTATAGGAATGGCGTCAGTGTCCCAGAGGCTGTTGGACATCGAGGCGGCATGGTTGATGGGGAAGAAGCCCCTTTGTCACTCACTGGTGAATGTGGAAGGAGCGTCGCTGTGCTCTTTGGACTTTTTGATAGAGGCTGCGGAATAAATAATGTCGGCCACCGTATATTCTAGGAACACCCAGACCTGACAGTTACATACACTCCCTGTACCAATCACAATCCTCTATAAATAAATAATTCCCCCAGAGCCTCGCCCAATATGCGCCTTCAGTCAGATATAAGCCGGGCATCATTATACTCTATATATTAGCCATATATTGGCGTATATTGGCCATATATGCATATATACCGCAGTGCGTGCGTGTCAAGCGGGCACAATTCCCTCGGCAACCACGACAATGGGGCCGCTGGCTACCTGACCCCTCAAGTGCCCATCAAAGAAGCGGTCTCATGCAGCTAAGACGCGGATACACGCATCGTTTGCACGAGTCGGGCGTTGAATAAGCCTTGGTCCAATTGAATGCGCCTCTTCCTTCTGCCGGATCACCAATTCATCCAGAAAAACTGCAGAAGCTGCCCTTTAACGTTACAATCTGCACACCGCGAGTGGAACAGTGGAACAACTGACACTCGAGCCACGACAGCACACAGCGCTGCATCTCCTGCATCCGCTGCATCGGCTTCTGTCACCGGTGGGAAAGAGACACAAAACACGTAGGAAAACCATATCTCTCGCTCTCTCCATCTTCTGTTCTGTTCTTCTTTCCTCTTATCGTGTTTTCCAATACCATAAATACCCGTTTTCAGCACCGTTCTTTCCCCCGTGGCTTCACAGTGCCCAGTCGTGTCGCGTTTGTTGACAGTGCCCATTGTGCTTGCTGGCCCAAACCGTACCTCACCAAACAGAGCCGCGTCGCAGTGTCTGTGACGTGCAAGACAACTCCCAACGATGCATAATCGAAGGTGAGTTGGCGGCTCCTTCCAGCAGTATACAAGCCCTCAACACTTCAACCTCACCTTCGCCCCCCTCGCCCGCTTGCAAATGCCGGCGTTACCCACCCTCACATTCACAACTCCAATCCACTTCCACATTCTCCAAGTCTTTCCAGTAAACATTTCATTGACCCTCGACTCCAGAGACCGAGACCCATATCGAGAACGAGAAAAGCCCGATACGATGGATCCCGACTGTGCCATCTGCTCCTCGCCCGCACTCGCCCAATGCGACTGTGAAGCCAAGGGTCTCGACACCGCCGTCCGCCAGGCCGAGACCCGAATGATGACCACCTTCTTCGCCGACATCCGGTAAATCCCCCACGAACCCACCCGCCCCTACCAGCAACTAACCTCCCTCCCAGGGCCTGGGTCCGCGGCCACGCACAAGACTACATCCTCACCTACTTCAACGTCCTCACCACCCGTCGCCGCGACTCGCACTCCATGCACCTTGCCCACCTCACCGAGCGCGCCCTTTACTACTACGGCACGCGACCTCACCCCAGCGAGATCGCCGCCGCCAACGCGGAGTTGAAGCGCGGCATCGACGAGGACTGGCGCGCCAGCGTGCAGCGCTACCCCGAGGTCCTCGAGTACTTCTACAGCCTGGTGACCTTCACGCTCCCGCGCGACGACGACTCAGCTGTCAAGGACCCACCGCTGAGCGCCCTCACAGGCGCGAGAATGCGAGAGATGAGCGGAGGCGGAAAGGGCAAGAGACAGGTGGAGGCCGGGAGGAGCACGCCGGGGCTTGGTAGCATCCGGAGGCCACCACCACCACCGAGCAGCGGATATGGTGGGTATGGTGGACGGTACTAAGAGACCACGAAACAGACTGGGAATGTAACGACGAGAGGTGTTTGTGTGTGGGGGGCTGGGATTCTACTTGTTTTGATGTTTGCAATAATTTATGTTTTCGCGCTGGGGCGTCTGGATCGGCATTTGGGGGCATGGCATAGCACTGGCGCCTTGCGTATTCCACTTCTTATCGAAATTGCGCAAAGGGAGGATAGGGAAAGAGGCTTCAAGTCAGGATGTCTTATGATACAACTTTATCACGCATAACATAGCTCACGGGTCACTTTGATGGGAAGTTAGAACTGCAAACGAACGTTTACGAAATCATGAAATATGCCAGTCCATTATTTAATGTGTGACCGAGACGGACCCTAGAAATTATGGATGGCCCAAATTATATCTCCTGTTAACAGTATACACAATGCAAGGGATAAAATTGAAGTCGCAACAGAGTGGGGGATCTCCCAAGGATCCGAAATGCTCGCTATAAACAACCGGATGAATGGGATTTTTGAGATGATGAGTATAATGCACGATGGGCGCGCTTGCTCGGGGAGTTGAATCAAGACGCTATGTTTTTGGGTTGCGAAAATGACGGTTTGTTGTCATGTAGTGGCGCGTGAGGGGCGGGATTTACTCTTTGTCCTCGCCAACGGTGACGGCCTTGACCTTCTCCGCGACATCGGCGACGACATCCTTAGCGGTCTCGACGGCAGAGGTGACGACGGACTCTTCGGACTTCTTGCCGTTGGTGGCTGGGGTAGACTCCTCAGCATCGAGCTTCTCGATATCCTTCTGGGCCTTGGCAACGTTCTGGGATAGTTAGTATTTCCAAACAGCTCATATATAGAATCTAGACAACGTACCTTCTCAGTCTGTGCCTTCTGGTCTGCTTTCCAGAATGCGAGCTTCTCCTGGGCCTTGGCGAGGACGGCTGGGATATCAGCGGCGCTCATTGGTGGCTCAATGCCCATGGAGCTGCAGTCGTCCAAAACAGCAGGTGGGAGGGTGAATTTGCCTGGAGCTGGAGCAGCGGGAGATGCGGCGGCCTTGCGCCCCTTCTTGCCCTTCTTGCCACCGGTACCAGCGAAGTATTCATCGTCGTCCTTCTTGGCAACCTTCATGCCCTTAATTCCAGAGTCGTCAACGGTGCGCTGTGCCGAGGCTGTGAGTCCACTTGGTGCGAGAAGGGGCTTGCTGGCTTCGTTCGCAGTGGTTGGGTCAAGGTAGTGAATCAAGCTCTGAGCACGGCGGATCTCGTCGAGGTAGGCGGGCTCGCTGGCTTCAGCAAGGACCTTCTCGGCACGCTCACGCTTCTTTTGCTGGTTGAATTGCTCTTGCTCTGCCTTTATGCGCTCACGGGTCTTCTGTCTTTGCTCGTATTCGTGGGATTGGAACGCCTTCTTTGCCTTCCAGTGGTTATCCTCGAGTGCGCGAACAGCTTGGTATTTTGCTTGAGATTCCTTGTAAAGATCCTCACGCTGGGATCGGAGAGCGTGGATGTTCTTGAAGACTTCGTCTTGCTCGGCCTTGATAACGTCTAATTCAGCCTGGATTTTGTTGTACTCGTCGCTGCGTGCCTTGGCCACTGGGTCGTCGAGCGAATCCCTGAGAGCCTTGATCTTAGACTTGACATCGTCGATTCCCTTTTGTGAGTCCTCGAAGCCAGCGAAGTTCTTGCGCTGCTTGCGGAGTGCGGAGATCTCAGCCAATGCCTTCTTCTCGTCCACGAGCTTCATCATTCCCCCGTTGACCTGCTTGTCAAGGTGATCAATCTGGCGATCGACCTCATCGACGTTCTTAAATGCAACGCGGCTGCGTGCAGTCTTTTGTTCGGCGATCCTACTCTTCAATTGCTCGTCAAGCTTCTTGATCTGGTCAAAGACTTGGTTGCGTCCAGCTTTGCCGCCGGCCTGCTCCTTTCTGATCTCGTTCAGCTTCGTCTGGAGCTCTTGGCGTCTCTTCTGGGTAGCAGACGGGGTGCCATCCTTGTTCTTTGGTTGGGCGAGCTCTAACTTGGCTTTGGCGGCATTCTGTAGAAGGTTAGTCAGTACTCCAGAATATAAAGAGCTTGGTGTCGTATAGTGACTAATTGAAGCCATGAATAATGAATTGGAGGTCCACATACAAACTTATCCTGGGCAACCTTGTGCTCCTTCTTTGCCTTCTCCTTTGCTGCCTCAAAAGCGGCCTCATCTGGCTTCTCTGGTCTCTTCTTCTCTGTGACAGCAGGAACTGAGACCACCGTCTCGGTTGCCGGGGCGGTTTTTTCGGACATGATGATTATTACAAATCAAACCAAGAATATATATATGTCTTGGAATAGTAAGAAATAAAGGATCCCACTTTCAGATCTTTTAAATATTGCCGCAGTCCAAAGAAAGGGTGCAGCTTGCAGGGTCCCAGAAAGTCAAGGACACTTTTCTCGGAGTGCGCCTACCAACTTTAAAGTCCAAGCGAGTGAAATTCTTAGCGCGCCTGTGGGTGGACTGTCGGCGGAACTGAGTGAATTGTCCCCAATTGATTCGGGCCTATCTCAGATGTTCAGTTACTAACCCAAGTCAAAGAAATAAATTCTAGCAGCTATTTCTACAGGTATAAAAAATCAGCTGTTCGAAATTGATGTTCGAATGAATGGCTATAATTACCACCATCATTCATGGCCACTCTTCATGCTCGGCGACTGAAGCCATTGAGGACTGTTCACTCGGATCCACTTTTAGCTAGCGTGATAGCGTGCTGCATCCTTGCAGCACTATTTTTGTTGCCTCAAAGTTGAAGATCAACAAAAAGAACCGCAAATTTACACCCCGACGCCAACTACCTCATTTGACAGCATCACTCAGCGCCTGGCAACTTGACAATCGCGATGGCCGACGAAGACCAGCAGAAAGCGAGGGATATCGCCGATCGTGAGGTAGCAAGGCTTTGGCGCGCATGGAGAACAGTTCATCAGATGGTCTCGGACAGAGTGCGTGATCGCAAACACAAGCTGGTATAGCGAGTCACTAACGAGAGTTCATAGGGCTATGAGCTAAATGAAGAGGAACTGAGCATCTCGCTCGACGAGTTCAAGCACCGATTCACAAATGATGGCGTCCCGGAGTACGTTTGATCGAGATGCGGCGCTCGATTTCTACCAGAAGGCTAACCTGCCCACAGCCGCAAGAAGATGATCTTCACCGCTCGTCCGAGTGTCGAGATGGTCGCGCGATACTCTAACCCAGTAACTGCTGCGAACCCAAACCCACCGAAGGCTGATGTGGGCACGATCTATATCGAGTTTCTCGCAGACACCAATGTTGGTATCAAGCAGATGCGATCTTTCGCCCAGGTTCTGTCCCAAGGCAACTTCCACACCGGCATTCTGGTTACGCACGTCCACATCACACCCGCAGCAATGAAGATTGTTCCCGCCGTTGCTTCAGAGACCAGAATCGAGTGCTTCCTAGAGCAGGACTTACTCGTCAACATCACCCACCACGAATTGGTCCCGAAACATGTGTTGCTGAGCAAGGACGAGCGATCCAAGTTATTGCAGCGTTACCGCCTTAAGGACACCCAATTGCCCCGCATCCAGGTGGGAGACCCAGTCGCCAGATATCTCGGCTTGAGGAGAGGACAAGTCGTCAAGATCATCAGGACCAGTGAGACCGCCGGGCGCTATGCCAGTTACCGGTTGTGTGTCTGAGGGAGGACGGGTTCTGTGCGGGCAGTGGGAGTTATTGGGTGGCGTTATCAAGGTAGAAAATGCATAGGCGCAGGCGTACAACTACGGCGGAAATGGGGTCAAGCCGCAGTGTATTATACAGTACAATGGACCAAGATTTATCGGAATTCTCGGCACTCCGCCGTTCATTTGGGTTTCTGAGAGACTTTTCCTATCGTAGATGACGGACCGTGCTATCCTAAAGAGAAGACCGGCCGGAAGATGCATTCGCCTTCACGCCTCTTCTTACCTCTAATAGCGGGAGTAAAATATTAAGCCAGAGTCAGACACTATACAAGGCTAAAGTTCATAATGCCATCAAGGTCATCCAAAATGAATGGCACATATTCCCATGTAATGGGGATTATGGGACAAGCTGTATCTATCATGTCACAAGCTCGTCGAAGAAATGCTTGTAAGCTATCTCCCGCCGCTACGGGGCCCGTCATCATAACGTGGAAAGACCCAACATATAAAACGTCCTTTATATTAAACTTAATAAATCTAGCCATGCAAATTTTGATATACAGTACCTATCGAAATTAAACTAACAGCTTACTAGCACGGCGCTGTTCTGTGCGGCTCGTCCCATAAAAATGCATCCCAATGTGGTTTGACAAGGCTCTGGCTCAGCCTCGCCTCTGAGCACGTGACTATCGCATGTTCCTAGCGGCTGGTGGAGAAAGTTTCCACTAGCGTCAAAAAAGTCCCAAGGAGAAGTTGGGTTGACAGGCATTGGACTTAATATCATCCGCAACAATTCCATCCGCCCTCTTCTAATTCCACCCCTTTACCTTCCTTCCTTCTACGCCCATCAAGCAGTGGCATTCGTTCATTTTACTCTTCACTATCATATTATTAACAACTTAATTCTTTATCTCCCCTGAGGGACCTCCAACCTCCACCATGCTCAACGTCTGCAGAAGAGGCGCTGCCTCGCTATGCAGAGTTGCCCAGAGTTCGTCGAGAAGCGCACTCCCATTCTCGCGCACCTCAGTCTTTGCCTCCAAGTCGATTCAAATACCCAAAACTGCCATTGCAGCGCGATTTCTTCACGCCCAGCCAGCAACTCAGTACTTCCACAACGACCAAGAGCAAGTCTTCGATCCCAAGGATGACATTATCGCGAGGTCAAACGAGGACATCGAGATCATCACAAGGTTTCAGGATCTTGCGGATAAAGGACATGTCCACCCGGCGATTATCAAGGAGATTACGGACACGATGGGCCATGAGACTATGACCGATGTGCAGCAACTTACAATCGCCGAGACACTGAAGGGAACAGACGTGTATGCACCTCCTTTTCGCCACTTTTAGGATAAAACGCTAATGACAACTAGTATTGCGCAAGCAAGGACAGGTACTGGCAAAACTCTAGGATTCCTTATCCCCGTTCTACAAAACATCTTAAAGGCCAGCCCGGAGCTTGCAGGCCAGGGTGCGGGCCAGAGGTACCGTGGTCCCAGAAGCACAGCTTCGGATATTCGTGCAATTGTTATGTCGCCTACCCGTGAGCTTGCTGAGCAACTCGCTGTCGAGGCCCAGAAACTCTGCAGAGGCACCGACATCAAGGTTCAGGTCGCAGTTGGTGGAAGCAACAAGAAGGCAATGCTGTATCAAATGCAGCGTCAGGGATGCCATTTGCTTGTGGCCACTCCAGGACGTCTTAACGACCTCCTGACTGACCCATACAGCAAGGTTTCGGCGCCCAACCTGAAGGCCGTCGTCCTTGACGAGGCTGACCGCTTGTTGGACCAAGGTTTCTCCAGGGACATCGAAGCAATTCTCGACCTACTTCCAAACAGGAATATCACGGATCGTCAGACTCTTCTCTTTTCCGCCACCGTACCACGCGAGGTGATGAGCCTTGTGAGGAGTACATTGAAGCCCGACTTCCAGTTCGTACAGACGGTCAAGAGCGATGAGGCACCGACCCACGAGAGGATTCCTCAACATGTTGTGTCGTGCAAGGGTTTCGAAAACGTTGCACCCGCCCTGGTTGAGATTTGCACAAAGGAGATCGCAAAGGTCGCCCAAGACCCATCCCAGCCGCCATTCAAGGCAATTGTCTACTTGCCATCGACCGCCAACGTCACCCTTTACGCTGGTATCCTCGAGTCTCTCAGCACCACTGAGAACGCTCTTTACGGCACTCACCCACTTCACCCAGCCGAAGTTTCGGCGATGCACGGCAAACTTACTCAACAACAGCGTACTCGCGTCTCGGAGCGCTTCCGTCGCGCTAAGTCCGCAATTATGGTCTCCTCCGATGTTACCGCTCGCGGTATGGATTTCCCTGGCGTCACCCACGTCATCCAAATTGGTGTTCCCCCCAACCGTGACCAGTACATCCACCGTGTTGGACGTACCGGCCGTGGCGACAAGAGTGGAGTTGGTTACGCCCTGTTCACCGATATCGAGATGAACCAGGCTCGCCGCATCCTCAAGGGTCTGCCCATCAAGCCCGATACCACCATTGAGACTTCCCGGATCGACATGACCAAGGATGCCCAACTCGCAGCCGACGCAGCACAGATTCTTGTCCAGGTTGGCGAGGCCACCAAGCGTGTTTCAAGATACGATAAAATCGCTGCCTTCCAGGCGGCTCTCGGCTCTCTCCAGTCTATCTCCGACAAGCAGGGTCTGATTGATAGCTTATACCAGTGGACCCGCTACGGATGGGGCTTCGACTCCCCGCCATCGATTGGTCACGGGCTGGCAACCAAGCTGGGCCTGAGCAGAGTTAGAGGATTGGTTTCTGGCCACAACTCGATTGATGATGAGGCGCCACCAAGAGATAGCTTTGGAGGCAGGTCGGGAGGATTCGGCCGTGGTGGCGGTGGCGGTTTCGGAGGACGCAGCTCTGGCGGCCGTGGTGGTGGCGGTGGCTTTGGCGGACGAAGCTTCGGAGGCCGTGATGGCGGACGCGATGGCGGACGTAGCTTCGGTGGCCGTGATGGTGGACGCGATGGCGGCCGTGGCTTCGGAGGCCGTGATGGCGGCCGTGGCGGCGGACGTGGCTTTGGAGGTCGCGATGGCGGCTCCGGATACGGCAGCGACCGTGGCGGAAGGCAAGACTTCGGTGCTTCGTTCTAAGCACCATGTCCTCTGAAAGGCAGTTCGTTTCGGATCTTGTTATTATAGAAATTTTTGGGAGCCCCATTGGGTTATGGGCCTAATGTACGACTACCGACGTGTTGTACGATTTGCGAATCTGGGCCAAGATTGAGAAAGGGAGGACAGTATTATATGTATCATAGAAGGGGTGGGTGATTGGGAGGCGCTGGCGTTCTGAATCTGGCCTCGTTTTAACGCATATGGGGGCATTTGCAGAGCGTGGGAAAGCTTTGTCTTTTTATATAACCTGTACGCATAGTATAGTACCGATAATTTGAAAACTCTACTTTATACTATTGATTCTTGTCTGCCATTTTGTAATGGTAGTTGTCGCAAAGTCCACCTTCACAAGGCCATCTATAATTTTACCCAACTCCACAACGCCATATGCTTGCTATCTCGCCTTATCTGCATAAATAGAGCATCCAGACATGTCCTGCGGTCCCTCCTCTTTCTTTCACCGACCTCTTCAAGCTCATCCCCCTTGCTCATACCTTCTACGGTCCGCCCATGAAACTCTTAGCGTCCCAAATCAAGACCCGCTGATCCCAACTACAACTCGCAGCCCAGCCCTCGGCGCCAAACAAGCACCAATCCACACCCGTCACGAACTCCGTATGCGCATTCATGCGGCCCAGCTCGCGGCTCACTCCGCCATTGGAGCCATCCGTCCAGATACGGCACGACATGTCGTAGGATGCGGAGAGCAGGACATCGGGGAGATGCGGGGACCACGCGATCTTGCGGATGGCATATTCGTGACCTTGAAGCATGGTCAGCGGAGCGGAGTAGTTCCTAATATCGAAGGTGCGGATAATGCGGTCGACGCCCGCCGTGGCGATGGTGTTGGGGCGGTACTTATTCCAGTCGTGGGTGAGTGCTTCGGAGGGCTGGAAGGCGGTGGGTGGGCGGTTGGAGCCGACGGGTTGGATGTTTGAGGCGTGGGGGAGGGGGGTGTGGATGGGGATTGAGGAGACGAGGTGGTTTGCGGCGGAGGTGGGGGTGCGCAGGTCGAAGATGCGGAGGTGGGAGTCGGAGGAGACGGAGGAGAGGATGGAGGGGGAGTG
>LMYD01000463.1:0-15113 GCA_001630595.1 Pseudogymnoascus sp. BL308 | reverse complement strand
TGTGGATCGTAAAAACGAGAAAAGCCGGAGTAAACAGGTGTAAATTAGCATGAACCACCTGCCAACGCGTGCCGGGCGTGCCTACATCCCGCAAGACACGGGGTCTGGCCCAGCAGGTCCCAGGCTGGGGGGTGGCGCTAACGCGTTAACTCTCTGCCCGTACCCCAAGCTGTCCAAAACTGTGCGAAGGGGGGAGCAACCGAACGGGAGACTAGTCCCGAAAGAGGGGGTACAACGCGTTAGCGAGATTTGAGCGCACCTGTGGGAAGGGATAGGGCGGGATGCAGCCAGGAAGAGCCAGGAACAGGCCAGCCACACAGGGCATTTTCAGGTCCAGCGGTGCGCTGATTGGCTGGTGGGGGGTTGCATTGCTGAAATGAGCGGTAGGGAAGCATGCAGTTTGGCATCTAAGTGACCTCCCCAGCGTACAGCAGCGTATAGCATTAGTGGGTTGGTAGTGGGCTGGGTGGGTTTGGTTAGGCTTGGTACGCTGGATTGGCATGCGCACTTTGGGCCAGTTGAGCAGTTTGAGCAGTTTTGATCTGGGGCTAACTGGAGTAATAGTTAGTCGCATGCGCTTTTCCTCCACCGTCGTCGGCTCTGCTTTGTCCACTTTCCCCCCCTCAAATGGTGGTGATTGGGATCAGCAACAACCAAGCTTTTGCGTCATTTTGTCGGTTCCACTGCGCTTTGCCCAGATACAGTTCCCATCTGCCGCTCTGCACAAAACTTAATCGGAGATGTGCTGAGGTGAGCGGAGGTGTGCACAGCGAGGCACGCTTTGGGATATAGGGTGGTTTGCTGGTGCTGCTGCTCTCTCGGCGATCGGGACGATCTGGTGGTCTGGACAATTGGCATGTCTGACGGCTGTTTCTTGGGTCAATGAGGTCTTCTGTTTTCATGTGATTTGGATCGGGGAGTATATCTGGGCGTCGGCGAACCAACACCGCCATCACATCACGACGAAATCTTTGCTGAATTGTACAAAGCTAATGTTATGGCCAGCAAATTATCATCGACGCGACAACTCACCGCACAGCAAAGGTGGACAGCACACAACAAGCCAAGCCGCCACAGCGAAGAATCTTCCCTCAACCTCAAAAAAATTACCCAATAACCACAACACGGCGCCATTCTCAACCAGTCAGCCCTACCCCAAGACTGTTCCACTGCACACTCGTCCCATCCTCCAAAGTGGCGTCGCTCCCACCCACTCCAGGACTGTCTACGCCAAGCTGTCGCCCCTACTCATGTCAGAACCGGTCCAAACTTCCTCCTTCCTCTCCACCATATCCCCAGAAAAAAAAATCATCAAGAACCACCACATCAAAAATATTTTTGCCGGCCATTCCGATTACCACCGTACGACACGTCAGCCATGCGAACCGCGCGTCCCGAACCAGTCAACTCCGCGGCGCGAACCAGGAAATGTCGATCACCCGAACCAGTCATCAATTGGGGTTAGTCACGTGAAATACACACCACTCGCTCATCTCATCACATCATACAGGAACCCCTTTTTCAATCCAATATCTGCAGCGCAGTATCTCCCCCTCTTCCCCAACACTATCACGCGCCCAAGTTGTCTCATTGAAAAACTACATGTCATTTGTCGAGCCCCCGGTATCTCCCACATCACCCCAGCCATCCCTATGCCGAGGTGAGACAATAACATGCATAAGACAGGATTTCGGCGATAGGAGCTGAGGTGAGAAGAACTCCTGTCTGTAGATGGGGAGGGCGGTATAAAAAGGGTTTCTGTAGGGGGACAGTGTTCTTCAGCTGGACGGCAAAGCAGGGCAGCTTAACCTTACAAAACAACGCATTGGGTGTCCTCTGGGACCAACGTAAAATATGTCATACACGACGTGCCTGTTGAGCTTTTCCCAGGTTTCTGGGCGCTTTCAAGGTTGGCTTACTGTAGGTGATGGGGAGGGCTGAGCCACATTACATTCATCAGCCGAAGAAGCGCAAAAAGTGTGTGATGAGGCAGGGAGGGTAGCAAAGAAAGGAGAAATGAGACCGTGTGTCCGGTCAGCTAATACTACGACGGCTTCCTTTTCATGGTAGTTTTATTCTGGTGAGAAGAAACTTATGTGGCAGCAAGCAATGTCGTGGTGGTGAGAATGCGTATCGCGACAAGAAATCGTAGTGACAGCATCACCCCGACAGCAATAACCTACCATCGTTGATGTCATCATTTTCAGCGTTTTCTTCCACTGGGGTATTCTCAGCCACATGGGCCTCGAGATCCTCGTTGTTGCGTTCACCCTAAAACACAAAATGTATATGAATGGATGGCCGATGCTGTTGGGTTGGCCAGTCGTCAGATAGAAAAAATGGGCTTTAAAGATCTTGAATTGATCTCAAGTGCGGGATGAGGACGAGTGGTGAGGGAATGGAAAGGAGAATTCCAAAGTAGTTATATCATCCAGACAATGACACGTGTAAAACAGGATCCCGGGCTCAGCAGGTGAGCGTCTGCCAGCAAATTAAAGATGAATATAAAAGGACCTTCTCGGAGGGAATTCTTCAGCCACACAACCAACGGGAGCAAACGAAGAGGCCGTGGGTTCTCCTCTGGGACTACCGTAAAGCAGGCTACGCACACGATGTGCCCTGCCGAGGTTCTCCCAAGCTCCTGGCTGCTTCCAAGACTGGCGCAATGTATGGTGACAGGAGCGTGACGGCGGTGAGAAAGGGGAGGCGAGAAGATCTATGTGATAGCAAGTACTTACCATATCCCCCTACAGTACCGCATTAAACCGCGAAAGAGGCTGAATCGCTGAATCCGTCTGTCATTGTCAACTCGACAGAACTAGAATCGAGACATCGCCCTATCGGACGCTATCCCGTAAACAACTGCGTTGGCCTTTCCTTGCCTGCGCCTTGCTACTAATATAGACCTCAGGCGTGGAGTGAGGACGAGTGGTGAGTGAGGAGATGGAAGGGAGCACTTTAGAAGAGTTCTATCATTTACAATAAGGTGCGTGAATCAGGATTCTGGGCCCAGTAGATGAGCTCCTGCTGAAAACGCAAGGATGGATATAAAAAAGCCTCTTGGAGGAAAATTCTTTGGCTGCACGACAACAAGGGGACGAATCAAACTCTCATAAGCTCGAGGGCCGAGGACAAAGGCAGCAGAGTTAGCGCCGATTTCATTCACGTCGAAGACGATGATCTCCTCTGGGACTACCGCAAAACAGGCTACACGCACTGGATGTGCCTGCTGAGCTTGCCCCTGGCCCCTGGAGGGTTTGAAGGATGGCTTGTTGGAGGTGACGGGAGCGAGGCGGTGGTGATCATGGGTGTGATAGCAAGCTATGTCGCGGTGGTGAGAAGGCGTATCATGACAAGAAATTGTGGTGATAGTATCACCACGACAGCAAGAACTTACCATATCTATCTACCGTATTGGACTGCCAAATAGGCTCGTAGAGTAACGCGAGGTCACTCTCTTCTCAGAGTGGGACACTAAAGAGCATTGGGATACGTCCGTTGAATACAAATGTGTGTCCTGAGTTGTTGGATTGGGCAGTTCTCAAGCCCCAGTACTCATCTCAAGAATGAGATGAGAACCAGCTAGAAAGGGGATTTTCGAGGAAATTGCTTCGATGGCACGGCAATAGGAGACAACTCACAGAATAATATATCGCTTCCTTCGCCTCTCGAAATTCGGTAGGGTCAATACATAACCAGATATACAGTCCTGAAAGGATTCAAGAACCCAGAACGTATGCGGACCACCCACGCGACGTACCTACTAGATCTCCCAAGCTCTCAGCAGAGATGATTCCAGCGCGCCAATCCATCCTTTCGCAGGTTTTCGTTGTCAAAACTACCCCGATCAACTACTCAACAGCATATTTTGGGAACTTCAACCCCTCTGTGATCGTCGGCGATGAGATGAATCGCGCCATGATCGTCGAAGTTGTTTCGGTTACAGTGAATTCTGAAGCACCCATCATCGTTCTCGTCGGTGACCCAACTAACTCGCACCCCCCAGTAGCTCCGAGCCGCTTCGAAGGATGGCGTATTAGACGGTGGCGGGAGCGAGGCGGTGATGAGAACCTAGACGGTGAGAAGAAACGCGTCGGCGATAACAGGAAGAACCCATACCACAAAGAGAGAGGTGAGCGCACCACCACAGCACCAACCTACGGGCAAATGTCGCGTTGCTTCACACCAAGCCGTTCCCATTTCTCTGAAGCAAAGGTTTCGCCCTCATTGTTTTGATTGACATGGTCGCCATATCCGACATATTAGAACCTAGAATAGGTGGGTGATCCAGCAGTCGTTGGATGGAAGACACACTCTCGAGCGTCAGCACTGGTCTTAAGTAGGGGATAAGAAGGGGCGGTGAGTTAGTAGATGAAAATGAGCATTTTGGGGCAGTTTTATCATCCAGACAATGACGCGCGAAAAACAGGATCCCAGACTCAGTAGCAGCTAAGCTCCCGCCGACGCAGCAAGGATGGATATATAATGGCCTTCTCGGAGGAAATTGTTTCGATCGCACAGCAAAAGAGATCCTATCCGGAAGAACAACTTTGTCGGTCTCCTCTGGAAAATAACGTAAAACAGGCCACACATTCACAACGTGGCTGCCAAGCTTCCCCCAAGATCCCTCCCATTTTCAATGCTGGCGTATCGGGAAGTGACAAGAGCGCGGCGGTGGTGAGAAGGGATGTGGTGATAATGGAGAGGTTGGAGGATCACCGCCACGCAAGAACTTACCATATCCACAGAAGAAGCGAGCGCGCCCTCAATTAACACCTCATCGATGCTGGCTTGTGCTCTTTTAGAGTCTGGATCTTTGTTGTAATGGTTCCCATAAATGACTCGAGCCTGTTATAAGTTAGAATTTGTATAGCGGTGACAGGGTCACGTTGACGTACAGGTGATGCTTTGGTGCGCGTTCGCGGTGCCCTGGTGGAGCCATCTTGGAAGCTGGCGATAGACTGTAAATGCAGAGTCAGTGGGCTGAAGAGATCCCATACCATGCTCTCTAGGCCTGATTATGTGGGCTGTTCCAGCTCGAATCAGGCGGGAGTTTCTCCTCGCCTGGACTCTCCCATCACCATCGTCGCCTGTCAGGTTGGCAATGTTTCCATTGCGCTCTGCAGCTGCGATCTGTGCAAACCTTGCTTTCCGACCTCTCGAATCATCCGTCTGTGGACGGGACCGTATCAGTAGTCGTAAGATGAGATACGCACTCTCGAGCTCCACCATCCATCTCATTTAACGGGGACGAGCAGCAGAAGAAAAAGAGCATCTTAGAGTAGTTTTATCATTTCGAATAACACGCATAAAACAGTATTCTCAGTCTCAGCGGTCGACCTGATCTCCCACACGCAGACAGGGACGGGGTATAAAAAGGGCTTCTTGGGGAGAATTCTTCAGCCGCACGGCAACAGCCACATCATTAAGGCGAGACGCCATCGGGTCTCTGGAAATAACGCAAAATGGGCTACATATAACGGATCTTCTGGGATTCCTCCAAGCCCTCTCCCATTCTTGTGGCCGGCTTGATAGACGGTGACGAGAGCGAGGCGGTGACAAGAATCTGAATAGTGAGAAGAAAACGAGGTGGCACCCTCCAGGCAGGTCATTGTCTCGAATCAGACTCTCCCGTGATGACGTCATGACCGCTTTCTCCTGATCGCGCAGGGCAACCTGGTTCTCGAGCTGACTAATGCGTAATCCGGCAGATGCGTACTCCTGAGCCAACTGTCCGATCCGGATCAGTAATCAGCGGTTTCGCCCGCCAGTGATGCGTTGGATGGCACCAGCCTGCGAGTTTCCATTGCTGAGATTAAGCGTCCTTGTCCTACTTCCATGCTCCATCACTGTTCGAAGTGAGATTGTGCTGTCGAATCGTAGGAGAAGAGGAGCGGGAGTTGGTCAGATCTGCCTCATCCATATCTACAGGAGACTCCTGAGTGAGTGGGTGAGTACAATATCGACCTAAGATAGTCCAGAGTAAGCAGTAAATAAAAAGGATAAATTTATAGTTCTATCATCTATCATACACCCCGCCGCCCCCTTCGCCCTTCTTCCGACTTTCCTTAAGAAGAGAGTATACCTAGATTCTAGGCCTAGTAGCTGAGTTGTTTTCCCACTGGCGGGGAGGGATATAAAACGGGCTTCTCGGGGGCGGGGGTCGGGATTCTTCATTTTCGCGGGGAACAAAAGCAGATAGTTCTCCTCTGCAGCTAACGTAACGTAAAATGAGCCACATTATTCGCGATGCGCCTGCCGAGCTTTCCCCAGACTCCTTGCCGCTTTCAAAGATGTCTTACTTGACGGTGACGAGAACGTGGCTGTATGTGATGAGAAAGGAGCGGTGACAGCAACGTCACATAAGCAAGAACCTGTATCGGAACCAGAAGGAGGCACGAGAACACCACCTACGCCACGACCTACTACTATGCGCAGGATGAATTACGCTTGTTCCAGTAACACGACACACATCCGTTGAGAACCTCTGGCATACAGCACCCTATTTTAGGATGATCCGCCGCATGAAATAGTCCCAGGAACAGGTAGAGGATTGTCACCAGGCTTACAGGCAGTCATATTGTGTATATTATCAGTTGTTCTCTTTCCTTAAGGGGTGCGTAATATGGCATAGCACGAATAGTGTATATTTAACAGAGTTAATAATAATAGAAAGACCAAGTTACTCAACAATTCAAGACATAACCTTAGGAATTCAACTCCTCCCTACCCTCCTCTAGCGCCCTAATCTTCTGTTCTAACGCCAGTCGCTCCCCCTTCGTAAACGCATCCTCGCCCGCAATATCATTTATCTGGTCATCATTCATCTTTGAGGTGAACGATAGCTTGATGACCTTAATCGGGCTATTCTCTCCCGTAAGGAGATAATCGTCCATACCTTGCGCGATCACAGTGTCCACAAACCGCCTCATTGCAACCTTGTAGTATGCGTGCAAGACGTCGTGGTGATCCTGAACTACATTCTCTTCGTTGCTGTTTGACATTGCGAGGGCAGCAGCGGAGACCTCGATAGCTTTAGCGGGTATATACTCCTCTCCTTTCGATTTTGTAGTCCGAATTGCTGAATTGTTGGTGGCTTTGACTAGGCGGGCATATCGCATCTCGTTCAGCGCAGTGCTGTAGCTCTCGTTCTTGGTAAGGAGAGTGCCGCGGTGCTCAACCTTGAGGATGTACTTGACGTGTTCAATGGCGGAGCTGTACTTTGCAACGAGGTCATCCATAAAAAATGAGAGTAGCGCGTTTCGCACCTTGCTCTCTGGGCAGACAATGCTTAAGAGGCGACAGATAAAATCGTGTACGTACACAATGATATCGTTTATGAAGGATAGCGTGATACCACCCCAATTGCTCGATTGTTTTTGCCAAAGCACAGGCAGGATTCTGAGATCTATCGCTGGTAGGCCGTAACCTCTCGATTCCAGGTACTGACGTCTAATCCAGTCGAGAATGTTGGTTTTGTCTGCGTCTAATATGTTGAAGCTTTGGCTAAGAACATTGTCAAGTTCAGGGAAAACTGGACCTATGGGTTTCGGTGTTGCTATATTTGATATTAGTAGTTTCTCTAAATAATTGTTGTAAGGAGTTCAAACGGTCAACTTCATTTCCCTTGCCACTTTCATTTTCGTCTGTTACACTTTCATTTTCAGAGGCGATACTTATTGCTTTATCCTCATCCTCATCCTCATCATTGCCACTGCCATTGCCCTCGTCGTTGTCGAACTTGTAAGTGTGCCCCTTTGTTCTAATCTCTTCCTCAAATAGATCGTATCGATCTACTATTAGCGTTGGCAATCGGAGACATTTGTCGTTTTGAAAGATTTCATCTCGATAATCAGCGTCCAGTGCGAGCTTGGATAGATCTTTAAACTTCGCTGCAATTTCCTCAAGGTAAACTCTCTGTTGCTGAGGTGTCGCTCGCTCTGTGCCAATCATAGCTAGCTGTTTTTTTGCCAGGACCAGGTCTTGCGCAAGTTGACTTTTAATCTTAGGGAACTCTTTTTTGACCATGTCGGTCAACAGAACTGTTAGTCGTTTTTTTAGTTCGTCAACCCCAACCTGACTCTTTGGAAGTTCTGACCAAGGCTTCTTGTTGAAGAATTCTTGCTCCTTAGTTCTACGAGAGAGGGAGTCGTTCCGCCCATTCAAGCCTTTCTGAGCATTCAAGTCTTTCTGTGAAAGATTCCGAAGTACATGGTATCCATGTGTAAGCTTGTGCTGCTTCCCATTTATGAGATCAAAAACTCTCCCTTCTTCGCCATCACCGACTATATCAGGCTTTGTTAAGCTAGTAAATATTGTTAAAGATGTTCCATGATTTTAGTAAACCATTACTTACATGCCTAATGTCCGAAGACCTTTAGGATCCGCTTCGTTAGCTATCTAACATAGTGTTAGCATAGTTGAATTTCAAAGACATAACACCTTTGCCTTGCTTACTGAAAGAATTTCCTGGGTAGCGACGTCATTATTTATAGCAATGACTGCTAGGATAATTGTTCTCTCATCCTTAATCCAATAGTCGACCATTTCCCTCACCATTGCCATGTCTTCGGACGTAGTAGTCCCTGTCGTCTCAGTTCTGAAGATCCCCGGAATATCGATAATGCTCAGGTTGTCACGGCCTGGACCACAAAGCTCTACCTTAAAGACGTCTTTACTAAAAGTAGCCTTGCTCTTACTACTATCGACATCAAACAGCTCTTTTGGTTTAGGAACACCCATAGCGTCACAGGCCTAGAAAACGTTATGAATATATCTGTATGCAGGAGTTCTAGGCACTAACCTCGTTCAAAATTGATAAGAAGTTACCGCCATCAAGGACAGTCAACTCTCTCTTAAAATCTTGCAATTTCTTCTTTTCCTCGTCAGACCTTGACGGACCAGGGATGATTGAAACGGTAATTCTTGGTTTTGAGGCACTTTGAAAGGTAATATTAGTAGCAAACCTAGTGCAAAGTGTGCCACTTCGAGGAAGCGGCAATTCCATCACTGCTTCTAGCACAGAGCTCTTGCCGCTCGATTGGTCGCCAACCACAACAAGCTGAGGAAGAGATACAAACTCATGAACTCCTAATTCTCGAAGCTTGTCAATTTTTTGCAAGAGATCTTTGTCCGAGAGCTCGCCATGGACTCCTAATTCTCGAAGCCTGTCGATTTTTGGCAAGAGATCTTGGTCCAAGAGCTGGGCATGAACTCCATCGATTGGTTCCATCTGCGGAATCGCGTCAAAGTACATTGTATTCGAACGGCTGGAATCTCCCATGGCGATATAATGATTTTCCAATGTTTCAGATTATAGGACCAAAAATGGAAAATTGATAGGTGCAAAATGCTGTTCGAAGGAAATCGAGTCTTGATTCACTAGTCGTATTGGAACAGAGAGTTTTTGAGAAAATAATAGAGGTATGAGCTAAATCGTTTTGACGAGGCGTCATGATAGAAAAAAGACAATAGAAATAGACATGCTGGCATCGTCTTATACCATTCCAGACCTTATCCTTGGATTACAACTTCAAACATTCCAGTACCCTGCGCGTACATCAGGGGCACATGAAAGATCCCCCCCCGAAGTCACGCTAGAGGAGCAAGTTTTGGATTCAGCGACATCGCCGTCCCTTCTCACAGCATTACCTGCAGCCTTGTACAGAATATCAGACGACGAATAAAGGGACGGCGTCGCACAGCCCGTAAATAACAGTCAGAACAGTGCATACTGCATACGAGCCCTTGCAAACACTGTTGGGATTTGGGGATTGGTCGGGGATTCCGGGAAATACGCCCGTGCTTGGGTGTCCCTACGGGCGGGCCGTATTTAGAACGCATCCCATTCCATCCCATCATCAATCCGTGGTTGTTTCATAATGTTTCTTCATACTCAATAAAGTACCGTTTTAGAACGCATCCTACAAAGACTCGGCCCCCATAACCAGGAAGCGAAATGAGCAAGGACCCTACCACAAGTCAGCCTCCCATCATCAACCCCCAGCGATGAAGACCGTGGTTGTTTCAAATGTTTCTTCATACTCAATAAAGTACCGTTTTAGAACGCATCCCATTCCATCGGGATCCCGACTCAGTGGAGTAGGATGCGCTCTATAGAGCTTATTCCCCCGCGACGCGGGAAGCCCGAAGCTCCCAATGTCAACTTAGGCGAGTGTCAAATCATGCCCAATCCCAAATGCATGCGTACAACAAGTGAAACGCCAACAAGCTGCACAATGCTTGCGAGCTGAAGTAGATCAAGTTTAGAAGTTAAAGACTACTAGCCTAATGCTGGTATCATGGCCGGCCTCCAACAATATGGCTGGGAGTAGGACACGGATAGCGAAACAGTACCCTGTATATCTGTGTCTGAATATCATGGATTAGCTACGCTACACGCCTCTGGCTTTGTTTGCTCCGAGTTGTGTATAGTGAAATCAGATCTAGCCGACATCCCTACAGGGCGAAAATCTGACGCAAATCTGGATTTGATCAAACTGCGAAAACATCAATAAGTGAATAAAAATAAGCCGATTTAGAGTCTTGAGTATCCTGCTTAGGGGCCGTTAGGCGGCCTCAGAGGCAATTGGCTTCAAAGGGAGTATGCTGAATCCGTTCATGGCACCTTAGAAAGTCTCCATATCCGCCACAGACGATTATGAGGTGTCTCAGGGCCTGTTGCGGGGTATTCCACAGCCGCACTTAACTACCTTCGACAAGCGACGCATGCACACATTTGTCAGGATCATGACATGAATCAGCGGCCATTTCGAGCCACATCCAGCTCGCTATCGTGTTTACATTTGCGCGCTCTATGCGGTCTTCTCTAAGCTCCTCAACACCTCCTTTGTTGCAGGGCGCCAACAAGCCGTCGTTTTCGCATTTTAACCTAACTCCTGTCTCGCCTCAAACATCTATTAATGGCGAGGATACACAGCCTCAACCTGGCTTTAGCTGGGAATTTGAATATGCTCTAGAGGATCGGATGCGCCAGAAGCAACATGAAGTGGACGCCCGCTTTCAACGATATGATCGCTTCGGGATGCGACGGGCAGAGCCATAAAGATCTTCCACTGATACAGCTCCTCGCTCTAGTTGGCGGCAGTGAGAATGTAGACGATGAGAAATGAGAGGTGACAGGAGCATGACAGTGGCAAGAACGTGCATCAACAAGAGGGAATGGTGAGAGAATCACCGCGACAGCAAGCACCTACCGCATATACCAGGTTGAACCCCCGATGAGGTAAACCCTAAAGCTGATCGATGACTGTAGACAGCTTGGTCACCATGACCGCTGCTCACTAGGCTTCTGACTGGAGCACTTCATTCTTTAAGGAGGAGGCAAATTCCACCGCCACAATATGGATGGAAAATACTCCATAGCGAGAAGTGAATAAATAAGGGCATTCTCTAGTGAGGTTCCATCGTCTATCATACCCACCCCCTCCCACTTCCCCTAAGACAGGGGTAAACCTGAATTCCAGTCCCAGCATCTACGCCGAGCTCCCCCTCCCCTTACTGACTAACACGAAATATAAAAAACCATTTCAAATATACGGTGTCCTATAGTATTGCGTCGCTGTCAACTACTCGCTGGTCCGAGAGCAATTTGAAGGTGTCGCGTTCGAGATACATCTGTCGACTAGAAAGTGGGTGGAATACGTGCTTGCAATATTAAGTTCTGTATATCCGTGGCTCTCCAAAAGCTAGACACGCTTTACGCGCTATCATTGAACTTGTTCTAATTGCAAATCGGAAGGTTGTTATATGATGCACCCTGCCTATGCATGGAGATGGTCGGAACACTGCAAAAGGCGCGGATATGGAAGGGGACTAGAATCTAAACGGAGGCAAGTAGGAGAGGTGAGAGGAGCGTGGTGGTGGGGAGAGCGCATATGACAACAAGAAATAATGCTGAGAGGATCGAGCGACGGCAATACCCCTCCTTTCCATACCCCGAGAGTTGCTTATTCACTCGTCTACGTGTAGTTGAGTGAGTGGGTGGGTGAACAGCCACTATCTGCAGAGATGTGATGCTTGTTTTGTGAGCAGTTAATGAAAAGGGTCAAGTTTCTAATTCTATCATTATATGTCCCCCCATTCCCTCTTCCCTCACCCCGCCTTCCTCTCAATAAAGAGTCAAACCAGACTCCAGTCCCGTCAACACAGCTGAGGTAATAAACCCGTCTCCTCCTCTCCCTTCACTAACTGACACAGCATATAAACCCCCTTCCTACACCTCAGGAATGCATCAATCCAATAACATTACCAATTGTGGTGTGTACGCTCCTCGTGCACAATGTCAAGTCTACCAACTATGCAGTGTCGAGCAAGTCCTGCTTCCATCTCCTTGCCGCTTCGAAGATCGGCGTTTTGGAGGTGGTGGTGAGAGGAGCGCGACGGTGGCAAGAACGCGCATCAGCAAGAAAGAATGTGTAGTGAGAGCACAGAGCAACAGCAAGAACCCTACCCACCTTTCCATGTCCGAAGAAACTAACTCACTCAGTCGCTCATAGGCAGTTAAGTGGGTGGGTGAGCAGCCACCACATGTGCCGATTCAGTACATCCCGTAGCGATGGTGAACGAAAAACTCCAATCTCTAATTCCATCGTCTACTATATCCCCCCCTCTCTCTTCCCCCTTCCCACAAGTCAAGAATAGACCCGACCCCAAGCTCAACAGCAGCGCTCCCCCTCCTCCATCCCGCCAAACACGAAAATTAGCCCCCTACTCCTTCACCCAAGAAAATATTCAGTACCCAACCCCAGTATGGGGAAGCAGAACGAAGCCAGCCGGCCCTAGGTATTTAAGATCCCCCTCACTGCTCCACTGTCCATCCAGCACGAAGTTCAGTTTGAGAACAAAAGAAGGAGAAGAGAGACTGAATTGCTAAGACTATGCGCCCGCTTGGTAGTCTGGTGATCGAGGCGCGCTTATTGAGATTGCGGGAGTAGGGTGGTAAGGGGATGGATGTGGTGGGAATTTGTACAGTAAGAAGGGAGAGGTGGGAGGAGCATGACGGTAGCAAGAACGCACATTAACGAGAAGGGATGGTGACAACTTCATCGCGACAGCAAGAACCTAGCGTATCCACGATATGAAACCGCAGACGAGGTTAACTCATAAACTAATCTTCCTAGCTTTCTAGGTATTTACCTCCAGACAGAAGAACTCCCTCCTCCCAATGATTGCGAGATGTCTCGAAACCAATAGCCACATCGGCGGCTCCTAGCAGCACTAGACTTATAACGACAGCAGGGCACATTTTTCGAGCCACAGACAGAGGCTCCGGTTGAGCAAAACGTTCCCAAGGCAAATAAGCAGTAATTGAAAAAAATATTCAATTTCCAATCCTCCCGTCTTATCAAGAGTGAACCCCCCTCCGTCGCCGCATCCGCGCACACACGTCCCGCCCGCCTGCCTAAACGGTCCCCCAAGCGAGCCCACCCCCGCCGCCAAGCTACGTAGCTCCGCCTCAATCCCCTCGCGACATTTCTCTGAGCCGCGCAACCATCACCTCACCTCACCTCCCCCATCTCACCTCCTCACTTCCTCACCTCAGCACATACATTCTCGTCGCGCGCACCCTGCACAACTACTTTCGCCGGTTCGATTGATTGACGATTACGTTTGCGCGAAAGGCAAAAGAAGGAAAATAAAGGCAATAGGCGCAAGCGCAAGAGGAGATAGGACGCCAAGATGAGCTTCTTGGGACTCAAAACTTTCGATGACCCGAACCGGGTGCCCAGCTCGGNAGCAACCTCCTTCTTCCTCGGCATGCTCTTCTCCTCCTTCCCCTACGACTACCCCCTCCTCTGGACCTCCTCGCCCCTCCCCCCCACCTTCCTCTCCGATCTCGAAACGCACCTCCAATTCCTGCACGCCTCCCCCCCCCTCATCCCACGCATCCTGCACTTCCTCATCGCCATCGGCTTCGCCGGTTTCCTGCTCAAGCTGTTCAAGCCCTCCGAAGCGAACCTGCTCTTCGACGGAGCATCCCTGGTGCTTTATGTGGTTGGGGTGATTGTGTATATCACGAATATCATCAAGGGACTTAGAGTCGTGACGAGGGGGGAGTGGGATGCGCAGGTCCAGGTTGCGGAGGGGGAGGAGGTGATTGGACGCGAGGATAGTCTGAAGGTGTTGGCGGCGAGTAATACGATTTTGGCGCTGGTGTTGGTGGGCGTGCTGGTGTTGCAGGCGGGGCAGTGGTATGCGGAGCGCAGGGAGAGGGAGGAGAGGGCGCAGTTTGAGGCGATGGAGAAGAAGGAGGGTAAAGGGAAGGGGGCGCAGAAGAAGAAGCAGTAGGGTGGTTGCTGGGGAAAGGGGATGGGGTGGAGGGGGGGGTTGTGTATGTGTGTGTAAGAGGGAGGTGGTGCATTGCGCGGGCGGGTTTTGATATATGTATTTGTTTATTTGATCTAATTACCGCTTTTGTCGGCGCTGCTTTCGTGTGCCTCCGTCAATTTCCTCGTCGGCAGCAGTGGCTGAGATGAGATGAGAGTCTTTGTCTCTTTTTCCCTCTCTGCGCCGTGTATTATGTATGTATGCCTACGCTAAAGCAAGAACTAGCAATCCCAAAACGCCGTATCCGTATACTGCCATTTTTTCCTGCCCGATTCCTTCCAATGCTTATAATATGTAGATCATCACCTCTGGAAACTCGTCTTGCTCGGTATGTCGCTCTCCCTAGCCATGCTGTCCGCCCGTGTAAATTCCTTGCAGGCCTTCTGTCTAGCCATGCCATGTAAATCCTCCGTTAAGTCTGGTCTGTCGTATATCGATGCCGTATAAACCCCCGTCTTGTCTAGTCCATGTGTCTAGCCATGCCGTATATAATCTTCTCAGATCTATCTCATCCGTCTAGGTCCGTCTACCACACACGGCCTTTCCAACCGTGCTCGTCTAAGCCAGTCGTTCACACAAGTATTCCTCCATCGCTCAGGGCACCACCTTCACCTCTGGCGCACCCCCCCTCAGCGCCGCAGCAACAGCCCTCCCCTCGATCCTCTCCAGCACCTGCCTCTCCTCTGCACTCAACACAAACCCCGTCGGCAACACAATAACCCTCTCCCCCCTTCCCTCCTCCACCACCATCTCCACCGCCTCTT
>LMYD01000462.1:0-15886 GCA_001630595.1 Pseudogymnoascus sp. BL308 | reverse complement strand
GGAGGGGGAGTTTGGGAGGGGGGAGATTGGGGGGGTGGGTGTGGGTGTGGGAGTTGGGGTTGGGGTGGAGGCTAGGGCGGTTGCTGCGTAGGGGGGAGATGCATGTATCTCTCTCCTCTTCTCTCATCCCCTCTTCCTAATACCCTGGTTCTCGCACGGTTTTCCTTTGGGGTTATAGAGTGAAATCGTCCGAGATTGGAAACACGGGCAGGGTAGGCCGTGGCCAGATTTTTCCTCTTTTTGTTTGGTTTGGCCATTTTAGTTCCCCGACAGGGATGACGTTCATTTAATTTGCATGCCGGGAGGGTAATGTCAGATCTTAGACGTGGTGGGGGGGTTTACGAATATAATGACTTTCTATTTTAATATCTTTCTTACATAAGAGGATTTTATTTTTTTTATTTTTGAGAATATTAATTCTGCTAAATATGCTCACAACCTCACCCCATCAACCAAGGAAGATCTATGGGTCCTGTTTATTCACATCTCCACTCATGGAATTACCGGTGACTCACGTCCATACACACTGTATATATATATACCCAAACCTGCCCTCCAACGACCGACCTCCCTCCACAACAAAAAAAACCCCACCAGGGTACAACTCCTGGGAACCGCCCGCCTGGCTGAAGACTGAGCGAAATTTAGGCTCGGGTCATAGTCTGGCTCTGGTTCTGGCACCCCTTTGGTTGACGTGCTGTCACTGTGGTTCACTTGCTGTCGCCGGTGTTTACTCCTGTCATGGGTGTTTACTGCCGTCACAGCTTCTTATCACTGCCGCCCAGTTTCCCAGGGCTCAAGCCCAACTGGAGGAAAAGTTAGTGAGACATCCAGGTAGGAGGGGAGCTACCAACCTACAACGGACTGAAGATCAGCAAGGTGGGTGTCAAGGCCAGCGTCTACTGCGCTGTGGAAGGCCAAGGTCGCAGCCTTGAAACTGTCGGTCTTCTTCCTTCCTAGCTCGGCGAGTGCATCTGCCTGGTAGAGAACGACCTGGCAAGGGTCGGCAAGATCGCGGACAACAGGGCCGCCAGCCACAACAGAGAGACCACCCTCAACGGACGCGATAGGAACCTGGCCTTCCAGAGAGGCCTCGATCAGCACACGGACGCCTCCCCCCCACCCCCTTTTCTCACCTCCCCAGCCCCTCCCGCACAAAAGCAATTGATCCTATTACTTAAGACCACCCCCTCCGGCGGCTCATACTGTTGTTCTGGCTTTTCTTTCGTAGTGGATGCATCGAAGAAAGATATTTCCTTTGAAACTTTTCGTAGATATCTACGTTGGATATTTTATCGTGATTTCTCACGTATGTGCTGCCATCTTGCCGGAATATCGCACAACAGTTGGGTATGAACACAAATCCAAAAGACTTTATACTAAGGCTCCCCAAGCGCTCTTTCATAATGCCTATGGCCGCGACTCAGTTCTTATTACCAAATACCTGGATAAGGAACAGCCCAAATAAGTTTGCCATTGACAACGAGCAGCCATTTCTCATGCCATGATCATGCAAGGTAGTTTGGCTGCTGTCATGCCGTATTCTCGCTGTTGCCCCTTTCTCTCACTGTTACCCTTCTTCTCACCATCTCCCCTTCCTCTCACTATCACACCTTTTCTCGCCACCTCTGGCTTCATCCGAGTTTATTGACCTACATGGGAAGCCGGGGTCGCTCGCCGTCTGATGCGTCGAAGCGCCGAACACAAGCCACCGAGCGGCAATCTTCAAACGTTCGTTTCGCCCAACGCATGCAAGGTTGTCTAATCCGTCGAGATGATCATGTCCTCAAATGCTTGAGTGAGTATGTCCTCAGTCAAGCACTCGAGGACTTGCATTCGTAAAGCGGGCAAATGGAGGCTCAAATCCAATATCTGACGAGTTGAAGTCTTTTGTCATTCCTCATTCGAGTTACCCATCAAAGCATGTGGGAATCTCAGGCAGACGGTACTCTGAAAGTGTTGCAAGCTAGCGTCGAGGCATCCAGCCAACGTCCACGAGAACAAAATAGTTGAGCATATATCTGCTCTATGGTTGCGTATATTTGAAATCGTCCCGGAGAACACGCTGAAGACAAGGTATGCTATGTATGAACGTCCTCTGAGAACATAATGAATGATAAATATATACGGCGGCACCCCACGCGGATATGAGATCGTCGTCAGATTTATTTATCGCACCATCAAACGTGTCAAACCCAAGAGCCGCGAGAAGCCATATCTTTCCCAAACCCGCAGCGGGCTTTACAAATCACCCGTTTACTTCATTATTGACGGTGACGAGCCAACCGCAATGAGGCAAGGCACGTAGTTACAGTCACCCCCTCACTTGCTGTCACCGGATTTCACTTGCTATCGCCCGTCTTCTCACCGTCACCTCCTTACAGAATCAATCCTTCGATAAGGTTGCCCCCTTCGCCGCTGTTTTCCCCATTGGCACCTGTCCTTGTGTCCTCACAGACCCCATCCAGATGTTTAGGTCCCAGAATGTATTAATTTCCTGTCTGCTGTCTCACCCTGTTGATCTACAAGCTATATATAATGGGAGAAAGTTGGGCGGCTCGTGTCGGCCATCGTTCAGTGAGTTGGTTTGCCACGGCTGTTTCCCGTATGTGTTGCCATCTGGTCAAAATATCGCCTTGAAGTTGAGTACGGACATAAATCCCAACGACATTACTAGGACCTCGGGGCGTGCTTTAATCACGACTGCGGCTTTAATCAGGACCATTCTGTTCTGATCGCCGGGTGCGCAAATAAATGGTTCACCATTGATCAAATCCGCCCAGCGAAGACTGTCCCTATGAGGAGGTAAAAGCCCTGGAGCACAACAACGTCTTCAGGGCCAAAACAGCTGCAGGAAAACGTACAGTCTCGGCTTCACTGCTGACCCTGCTTGCTTTGACTGACAGCGGCGACGGGCCGTCTCTCATACCACGATCATGTAGGGCACTTTAGCTGCTGTCACCCTTTTTACTTGCTGTCACCCTTTTTACTTGCTGTCACCGACATTCTATTGCTGTTACCGGCTCTTTATTGCTGTCATTAGCTCCCTATTGCTACACAATAAGAGATTCTTGGACCATGGGAATTTTCAGCTAGATGAACCGTTTCCTTGTCAACTTGTCGTACTACAAAGAGCTGGTCATGTGAACCTTGCGTAGTTCTTGTCACGGTTACTGGATACTCAAGAAATTACACATGTAATGGTAAATAATTGTAGATTCTCATAGCACACCAACTCATCAAGCTGTGAGGCTCTCCTTGGAAAACACAACATAGCCAAACACTCCAAAACCATCCTCTCTGCAAACCAACCGACGCAGAATCCACTATCTGTCCCCCGCCTCCGGGTCCCCAAACGAGCGACTTCAGGATAATTGCTTGAAGATGTGTATAAATATGCTATTACGGCTACAGAGAACGGATTTCTACGCCAGATATGGCAGTATATTTGGCATGCAACGCTCACTCCCGTTTGATCACAGTCGTCCCCATCCCTCCTTCTCCTTCTCCTCCTCCGCTTCCCACGTTGCTTGCTGGGAACTCGTTTAGTTTGCTGCCGCCATCCCTACCTACTGTCAACCCTTATCTCGCTGTCACCCCTTCTTCTCACCGTCACCCCTTTTCTCGCCACCATCTCCACATAAAAACGCGATCCCATTCCACAACACCGTTGTTTGTTCGGCCATTGACTGCCTGTCGCCGGCGAGCCATTCCTCTTCTCTGGGCTCTGTCCCGGATTATTGGCCCCCAGATGTGTGTTTATTTCTTACCTCGTCGCGGCTTGTTGGCATATATAGTGCTGACTGGATGGGAATTTTGGAGCCGGGTTCGGTCATCATCTGCTGAGTTGAATTGCCGTGGCTTGCCACACATCAGCTGCCATCTGATCAAAATATTACCGAGCATTTGAATACGGACGCAAACCCCGAAGACCGTAATAGGACCTTCCAAGGGTTTACCCCATAATGCTCATGCTGTGGCTCTAATGAGGTCAGTACTGTTCTAATCACTGGATGCCCGTGGTGGCCCATGGACGACAATGAGCCATCCATTGTACTGTACCATAGCCACGCAAGAGACCGTAATTGCTGTCTCACTTTTACCTCACTATAGATGATGATGAGCCATCTCTCATACTATGGCCACGCAAGGCACTTTAGTTGCTGTCACCTTTTTTACTTGCCGTCGCTACTTCCTCTCGCTGCCATCATTTTCTCTCACTGCGGCTTCCACAATCAAATATTTCCTCCTCCGTTCACCATTTCAGAGACCTAGCGCTTGCTCCTACCATTTGGTCGCCGTGCTTAGCCTTAGTCTAGTCTCGTGCTTCGCTGTGTTCAAGGTCTTGCTGTCACGCCTTCGGCTGTTTAGAAGTCAGCGAGATTCTTATTAATTCATCTTCCCCCTCCTGTCTAGATGGTTGGCTGATATTAAAACACCAGCCATTGAAATACCCCTATCGACTTCAAGCTTGGTGAACCCCATACCTTGGGTCCATGGGCAGAGGGGGTATATGTAATTCTGTCTCTGGCGAGACTACCGGAAAGTTGGAGACAGCAAATAGCCACCTGTGTTCATATTTTGCCAGTTAGGTTCACCCCAGCCTGTAGGTATACACAATCGATAAATGCTATATCTACTAGCTGCTCTGTTTTGCGGAGAACTGTTTTATATGCTTGATATAGTATTATTATCGGCGGGTCATGAGATACCGATTCTATTTTATCACTGCCATCCCCCTATCTCGCTGTCATCCATTTTACTTGCTATCGCCCCATTTTCTCGCCACCGCCCTAATTTTAACCATGATCAACCCCTTTCTCACCATCCTTTGTCACCCTTGCTACAAAATAGATTGCAAAGATTCTGAAATTCCGGTTGACCGTTGCTATTGGCTTCGGGCATAGTCCTACTAACACCTCTAGCCGTTTGGAGGTTGCAGCCGGTATTTGGAAAACCACGTCGCTGAAATCCAGATCATTTTACAGTTAACACAGCACAGTCGCTTGCTCCATTACTATGGCCTTGGAGTTGGGAATCTTGCTTATTAGGCCACACAAAGCGATTCGATAGGCTTGCATATAGAGGTTGTAATTTTCAGCTGTGGGGTTGCATGCGGGATATGGGAAATGGACGATATGGTAGTTTTTTTTTTATTCTTCTCGGCGAGCTTGCCTATCTGTGAAGTCATATAAAAATCATCCGCGGCCGGCCATTCCATATAATCCCATCTATCATCATTGGCGGCGAAAGTTTAATGAAAAGACGTCCATAGCCATAGCCACCTGATATTAACTCTCCCCCTTATGCTTCCCCCACCCCCCTAATCCCTAGTCGCCTCAATAACTCCACCAACTCCCCAGTCACTCCTTCCTCTCCAACAATCGCCTCCAACACCCCTCCCACCAACTGATCGCTCACCCCCGCCTCCTCTACCAAACCCCTCAACGATGCCTCTTCCTCCCTCCCAAGCACAACACCACTCACTTCCCTCACTAGCTCTCCAAAAAACTCAAGCAGCGTAACATGCATCAGCACATCCTCCCTATCCACCATCTCCACTGCAGCAAAATGCAGTAACCCCTTCCCCGACGTGCCGTAACTCTTCTCCGCATCAGGGAAATGCGAGCGCAATAGTGTACCCAGATCCAGCACCGCGAGTGACGGGAGCAGGCGAAGGAGCCGCGCCTGTGCGAGTGAGCGTTGACGCTCGGGAAGATAATCCGCATCGTCCTCTGGGGTAGCAGCGCTGCACATGGCGAAGGTCGAAGCGTAGATATCTTTATCGCCGAAAATACGACGCCAGAGTAATCCCTGCCCCTGTCCCGCCTTACCCGAAGGCGCGGGGAACGTAATAACCCCGTCATCGCGTCGGAGGGGTGGCGAGGGGCAGTCCGTCGCCAGCAGTGCGGCGAAAAGCTGCGTTGCGCGCTCGCCGACTCCGACGGCAGGGCTAGCGAGCCAAGTTCGGATGAGCTGGGCGATTAGGTCGGGGTGAGTGGCTAGGAGGGCGGTGTCAGAGGCGGAGGAGGCAGCTTTCTCCAGGATGGCGACGGCGAGGAGGCCCGAGGAAGGAGAGGAAGCGAGTGCGAGTGTTAGAGCGGGTGGAGGTGCTATGGAGAGAAGAGAGGTGAAGTTGAGGGGGGCGAGGAGTTTTGTGGCGAGGGAGGCGGCGGGGGTGGGGTCATGGTGGGTGAGAGTGAGGATTGCGGTGAGGAGGGGAAGGAGGAGGGTGAGGGTGGGCGGGGTGTTGGTTGCTGTTGCATGTTAGCTTGGTTGGTCCTGTAGGTGATATGGGTAAGGTTGGATGGGCGTGAGAGAGCAGAAACCCTGTGCCGATGGCGAGGCTATCATCTCCCCACTTGGAAATCATGCCTCATTCTTGGCAATCGGAGGGCTTTCAATAAGCCATGGGGAGAAATAGGTCAAACAGCATTGCTCCCCCTCGCAGACAAAAAGAAAGTCTATCCACTTACGTGTAAGTTGAAGCTCAACATCATCAAACAGCTTCGCGTCAAACGGCGTCTCGGGCTTCTCAACGAGGACCTTCAGGTGCCTCTCCAATGCATCCAACCCATCTATCGGTGCATTCTCCATCCTGCAAAAGTCGAGACTTATTCTTTATTTTCTTCAAAGTTCCCTTCCTAAATTTCTCAAAGCGGTGATATGTCGAAGGTGAAGTTTGAATAAGCCCAGCCAGGCACACAAGGGCGACGAAGCCGAGGAAGGCTGACAAACCTAAAATGGCAGGCGGTCGCAATTCTGCCGTTTTAGCCTGCGGGGGAAATCGCGCCGCCAAATTTCTCTCAGCCTTGCCGGCGACCTCATTCTTTCGCGACGTAATCGAGCTGTTGTATATCTCGATAGTTCAATGTCTCTCGTCACAGTCGCTATATCGCTCCCTGGATAATCTACTACTTATAGTGTGTGGTAAAAGGCATTACAGTACCCCCAGCAAAGACAACCACAGATCTACGACTCATACCAGTCACCAGCCAGAACAATCACCTCGACTGATTAAAAACCTCACTCACCCAGCGCCCCGCCAACCCCAAAATGTCGCGAGGCGGCCGAGGCGGCGGCCGAGGAGGCATGCTCAAAGGCGTCTCCTGGGAATATGACCCCACGCAAACCCTCGACTCCGCCCCTACCGAGCTCTTTCCCGTACTTTTCTCTCACCCCGCCTTTTCATATCGCACAGGCTAACCCACCCACCACAGGACTACACAATCCCATTCGCCTCCCCCGCCTCCCCCACCGAGCAGCGTGCAGTGCGCCTCTACAAAGACCTGCGCGAGCAGATCCACCACGGCCCTCTATACACGAAGGCGCCGCCGCGGGACCCAAATACGGCGCCCAAAGTGTTCGGCGAGGAGCAGGAGAATGAGCTTTTTGAGATGCGGGGACGCACAGATACGGATCCGTTTGTGGGTGTGCCGACATATACGATGAAGTATGACAGGAAGGAGAGGGCGATTCCTATGTTGTCAGGGAGGCCGTTTAGTGAGTCTCACCCGCTTTGGATGCTGCAGTAGACAAATTTTAACGTGTTGGACAGTCAAGGCATTCTTCCCCCCGGAACTCCATGCCACTCTAGAAGGATCGGATGGCCTCGCAGCACGGAACACCATGTCGCGCGCTATTCGCAAGAAGCTGATCCTCGCGCGCGAACCGGGGCTAGCGGGTGCGACGGAGGAGGAACGGAAACGTGCGTTGCTGGCGAAGCTGGATGGGGCGGCAGAGGAGGATGGGGAGGAGGAGGAAGGTGAGGAGGAGGGCGAAGAGGAGGATTATAATTATGAGGATGACGAGGAAGAGATGGGTGGGGATTATGATGCGGAGCAGTATTTCGATGATGGTGGGGAAGGTGGAGATGATGATGAAGGAGGAGGGGGGGGGGATGATTATTAAGCTGATGAGCAGGCGAGTGGGTTTGAGGGGTAGAGTTGAGTTTTGGAGTTTTGAGGGGAATACGTCTATCCGCTTCGGAGGCACTCTGGCGGTTTGGAAAAGTCGAATGTGATAGATACCTAACTCAGTCGGCATGCATATATACGATTATCTATCTATTGTGTTCTGTCCGTCTCGTAGTCTCCACACGTCTTTCAGTTCGTGTTGCAGAGATTTAACAGGCATCCCTTGTTCCACCCCAGGGGGTATTTTTGGCCGCCTGGGAGTGGGTGACGACCATCAAAAACTTGTAAGAGGAATTCCATGGTGAGACGAGTCTCTCGGACTCCAGACTATGCCACTATGGTTCCCTCGTTTCTTCAGGCGCGGATTCCTCTGAACGATTTCTTTTACAACAGCGACGGCGAGTTTCAATCACGTCAACGCGGACTCTGGATGAGAGAAAACAGGGCGCCCAAAGTTCAACTCCAGTCTTGGTCACGTTTAAATCGGTTACCTTTCATCGGCTCCAGGCCGTTCATGATTGATATGGTTCCCACAAATATCTCTCTAGCGCACGGAGTGATGACAATGCCATCTTATGTGCCAAGAAAAAAGAATCGATATATTGGATTTGTTCCGGGACAAATTCAAAACGAAGTGACAAGTATGAAAGACCGCGGCGTATCTATCTAGCACCTAGAGGCAGAACAGGCATCAGATGAAGATGTTCGAGCGGGCTATAGCAGCTGTCTTGGTTTTGTTTTCTGCAAAGTAGGATCTGCCTAAGGGCTTTATAGGTCTTCAATTGAAACCGATTATTTATGCGATGCTATCCCATGATCGTTGAAAGCAACCCGTTTCATAGCCATCAGGGACACGACCACCTCTATCAAAACAGTCCAGCTTAATACCCTCAGGACAAACCCCTCGAGGCGATAAAGAGCAAAGTTCGCAAGACGGACTCTGATTGAGCCATGCAGTCTCGATATGCCGAAAGCACAGCGAAAGTGCCCCCATTGCCACAAGTTCTGTGACACAGGTCACATTGGGGAACACAGTAGAAGAGGAGAGAAGGCTCGAAGCAAACTCTAGTGATTTACGCAACAAGCCTGTGAGAAGGATACTGACAACAAGAGCGGTCAACGACAAGAGTGACCGACAGGAAGGAGAGCAGTGTCAACAAGAACGACAGCAAGAACTACAGCAAAAACGATGGCAGGAACGACAGCAAGGACGCATTAAATCGAGGCGGTTTGCTTTAGGTAGGTATTTCAGGGTGGCACTGGCCACAAGCATAGATGCCCCATTGAGAATCCGTACTCGGTGACTTGTTTGATCCAGAAGTTTGGGCATGTAGCTTCAATGCTCTTGAAGGTAATAGAGGCACTTCCAGCGATCTCAGATTGTTCCAGGTGATAGAGAGCTGATAGCAACTCGCTCTCACTTGAGTGAAGAAGATGGCATATTTTTGGGGGATCTGTGGTTATTCTACGTAAAGCCAAAAGTTCCATGCAGTTCAGTAAAGTAAGAAATGGGACTTCACATTCTCGCGCTATATCCCAATGAGCTTGATTCTAATTGCGACTTGCGCGCAGCGGCAGTGCCTCCCATATGCGGTATGGTATGTATGAATGGGCTGCTCCGCGCGGTAGCATGGCCATCTCAGCGTCTATAATCGACGGATCAAGGCTATGCGTTCTCGCTACCAGAGCGTGGTGCTCAACACCCTGCGAGGTGGTCACATCACCTACAGCCACCAGCCTTGAATGTAGGCGCGTTTAAGACACTGTCTCGTCTCGTCTCAAAATGTCTCGGGCACTTCGTCGGTGATCGTCCCGACAGTCTCACACGTGTCTTGGCAACGTTCTCATTGACCAGCTCGACAGCATCACGGGGGGGGGAGTAAAAATAGATAGACTCTCTCGATAGGGGCGTTGGTGGTTCCGCTACATAAAAAACCGACGGATGGGGCGGACTGGAGAAATTCCGAATAACCCAAGAGTCGCCGAAGAAATGCCTATTTTGGGAAGGACGTAATCACTAGAGTAGTCGTACGTATATACGTTGAGAGCGGGCAAATCATTGAAGATATTGTTTTCTCGGCAGGCAAGAACGGTAAACAGCAGGAACAACAGGCGACAAGAACGACGACGGCAAGAACTATGGACGGTGAGAATGACAGGAGCGGCAAGAACGACCAGCCGACAGCAAGAAATCCATGAGTGGAACTTGAATTCAAGTATCCAGAATGCGTAGAGCAATACCGCCAACTCCTCACTAAGCGGTCTCTTGTCAGTACCACAGCACCTTATCTGTGTTTCTTAAAGTTGTGCCTTGACGGTTATAATTTACTGCTTTGGGACTATTAAATAGTCACCGGCCACACAGTGAAAGTCCGGCAGAGTCTGAGTCTAACAAACGGGTAAAACAGCGATCGCTGGGAAAGGGGGTGTTGAGATATTTCCATTTCCACGCATTGGGTATCAAACGGCACTACATACATACAGGTACACACGGGTACACACATTCGTACACACAGCAGCTCCATCCCCGTTCCCTTCCCTTCTCCATTACCTCCCATATACCCCTTTCCTCTATTTACCCCTCATTAGCTCCCAATCCAAATCCCAGTCACTCCTGTGACTCCGCTGCTTTCCTTTCTATCACGTCCATTTTTGGCCGTTGATGTCGAGGGCTCATTATGGGCGAAAGCTGGTTGGGTGGCGGCGGGCGGTGATATCCTGTTTGCGAATTACGCAATGGTGGGTGGGTGGTGGTTGTCGATGTGGTGCGCGATGTTCGGCGGTGCGTAGGACTCTATACATCCTGCATTCGTCTCGCGACTGCATATGCACCCCGCATCCCGCCTCTCAATTCATCTCGGCATCACTCATCGCTTATCCAACTCCCCATGCAAACTCCTCGTCGCCCCCCTATCCCCCAACGCCTCCACACTCCCCACAACCCTCACCCTCTTCGCCTCCACCTGCCTCTCCACCCCTGGATGGTCATCCCACGCCCTCGCCTCAGGCCTGTCATCATGACTCAGGGCCAATCCCGGCGTATCCCTCAGCGCAGGATGGATATTCGATATCAACCCCCCAAACATCGGAGCCGGGGCATTATCATACCTCTCCCCCAGCCCCTGTCCCATCGCCGCACCACCATACTCCTGGCCCGTAGCAGCATCATACCGTTCCTTCGGCTTATACAGGTTCCCTCCACCAGGCGGAGACTCCCTCCCCCCTCCCGGTGCATCCACCGGATTCGCAGCCGCATTCGAGATCAGCCCCGCGTTCTCCTCGCCATCATACTCAGTGGGGCTGAACTTCCGCCGACTGAACTCCTCCGCTATCGGCAAGCCCTGCGGAGCCCTATATGCCGTGTCCTCCCCCCTGCCCACCTCAACCTCCGCAGCATGCGCCTGAAGTGCCAGGGCATCACGCACATCACGCGAGTAGCTGGCATCCTGCTTGCGGCGCCGCGCTCCGACAAACATCCAGCGAATGCCGCGACCGAAGGCCTTGACGATGTCCCACGGGTTGAGGGCGTCGAGGAGGGCGCGGGCACCCATAAACCCGCCCTGGTTGGGCCCGAGGTCGTCAGGGTCACCGGTGGGGTACTTGGATGCGTTGTCTTTGCCGGAGTGGTGTGCGCCGGGCTTGTAGGGCGCGTGCGGGTAGGCGAAGATGTGGAAGATGGCGAATAGGGCCATTTCGACGCAGATTAGGAGGGAGGGGATGCCGACGTAGAGGTCGGGGAAGGCGAGGTAGCTGTTAGCTTTGAGGACGGAGAAGGTGGAGGACGTGAGGATGGAGATGATGAAGGTTTGCCAGAAGGAGAGGAAGATGACGAGCTTGATGGCGAGGACTTTGAGGAAGGGCGAGTGCTCCGCGAGGTCCCCGCGGAGTTGGATGTAGAATTGGATTAGGAGGTACATGGCTATTGTCACGGCGACGGCGTTGATAACCAGGACCTGCGCCGTGTTAGTTGTGCGTTTTGGGAGTGTAATATGGGGAACTTACCCAGATATGCGCAAACCACGGCATATTGCTCGCCTCGCAATATACGTCAAAATACTGCGTTACCACCGCCGTGATCGTCATTGCGACTCTCACAAAGCAGTACTGGTAAATACCCGCCCACACGACATTAAACCACGTCAGCCCGCTCCTCGGCGTCCGCCAGATGCCCCTCTCCCCACCACAGCACTTGGCGAACCAGTTGACAGGCAGCACCCACGGCTTGATGGGGTGCATAGCTCGGAAGAAGTCTTTCTGAGAATGCAGTGTGGGCGAGGTGTAGTGGCACAATAGCGCAAAGAAGGAGGCAATCGCAAAGGCCTCATAGCAATCAGATATGACGCTGAAGTAGACATTATGATAGTAGAACCAGAAAGAGAGGAAACGCGCGACGGCGTAGACGGGGATCATTACGAGGATGCGGATTATGCTGGTATGTGTCAGTCGGCTGTCTCTCCGTCATGTAAGGGGGGTAAACGCACTGTCTCTGCTCCCTTGGCTTCGTATAATTCAGCGCATGCATCCAAATCGAGTAAGCCGAGATCACAATCGCGACAATCGTGCAGCCACCGCAGATAATCAGTCCCAGCTCATGGAAATTTAGACTTCCCGCTATAGGCAGCTCGCCCGTGACTACAGCGCATTTCTGTTAGTATTTTGATCTTCTCTCATACATCACTACCCAACTGGGACATGGACTTGGACTCACCCCGTAAATCCTCCAACGTCGAATTACACGTAAAGTTCACCATTGTGCTTCCCAGCCCCACGGCTCGCGCTCTCACGTCCACGCGCGTCCGCTCTTATATCCCTTCTATACGTCTTATAAAACCCCCAGCTTGCTCAATTCGATTCCCCAAATCACAAATATCTCCCCTCGTCTATCGTATCGTCTCGATGCGCTGAGTCGCCAGTCGCAGTATCGTCGCCGTATGCCCTCAAAGACAGTGGTTGCAGTTGGAAACTGCAAACCCGGGTCGCGTTCCTGACTAAATACCTCTCTCTCCCCACACACAAAACAGCAACTCGCACAACCTCCCTATCGGCCCCGACGCACCACCGCGTCGTGCTCTCAAACCTCAGGGTCCAATATCCGTCTTTAGCGCCGCCGTCTGCTGCACCCGCGTTCGGGCCGCCTTGGCTACACTACCGGTGAAAGATCGCGTGCGCGTGCCTGTCTCTCTTCCTGTCCTTTTCGTTCGGCGGTACTCGGTTTTCGTCGCGTGTTGATCGTGGATGTTTCGCAGGGCAGGGACAGGTGTTTGCTGAGAGAGATTGAAGTTGTAAAAAGGGAATTGAAAACTGTCAGCACCGCTGATCCCCCCAAGCGCATATATCTACTTTAAAGCACCCGTTTCAGACTGCCGCGCCAACGCCGGACGCCACGCAACCCTGCCCCGGCACAGCCTCGCTCAATGTTGGTGGTGCGTTGTACTAGTGACTTGTGCGCTTACGCTGTTGTGCGTGGTGTGCTGGGGTACCCGCTACGTATCTGTCGTTCTGAGATCCTATTTTTAGCTGCGGTGTGTGTGGTTTGGCGCTGCTTGCTAGGCGGACTGGGCCGGGCTTGGTAGGATACGGGGGGCTGCGAATGGAGGATGATATGGATATGGATTATATTGTGCTTATGTGGGAAGGTTATATGGTTATTACACCGTATTATGGGCTATGGGTGAGCTGTTTTGGGGGGTTCTTATTGGAGGTGGTGGAGGATTATTCAGTTGCTTACTATTTTGTTTTGGAATCATCCACTTCACCGCCTGGTTTTGACAGCTTGAACCCTGTCGGCCTATTCATATCATTGGCGTCAATGAGCTTATACGGGGAGCTCTTCGTAACACGGGACAACTCATCTATATCTCATGCAATACAATAAGGGAGCTCACGCTATGGTCCAGCCCTTTACCCAGCCCCGCCCTCAGCTCTGGTGAACATAATGCCGTCTCACATACATACATAAGCTGTGCGTGCCGCATTTTGAGAATTCACATTTTTATATACTGAAGCAATAAAAACCAAGGCATATTTTATAAATTGCCACAAGAATAAAATATAGGAGTTCTAATATTCTTTTAAAAGCGATCACTCTCTATATGCTTCAAACCCTTCCTTATCCGTGAGCAGTGAATATACACTGATTTCTCAAAAATGGTATATCATGCAGCTTCAATAACCCCCCCCCCCGCCTTCCCCTCTTGGCCAACATGCACAAGGCGAACTGACAGCTAAGCCCCTACAACAAAACCCCAGACATACCAGCCTCCCTATTTCTCCCCCAAGCAAAACAATTGCATCACCATCGTCCCCACGTCCAAAAGCGTAAATTTCGAAAGAATGAACAGGTGAATCAATCTATATCGGAGCCAGTAATAAGCATCACCGCCACCATCCCACCACACCCCCACCACCAACCATCAGGAGTGAACCACACACAACGCCTCAACCGGCTGCCCACACGAACAAGGCGGATCAAGATCTCATACCCACCCCCTCCATACAGATGGATAGATGAGAGACAAAAAGGCCAGTGTGCGTAATCGTGGGGGTGGTGTTGTTGTGAGACATCTACGTTATATGAGACATCTGGCATGGACGACCCCACATTGGACTGACACATACGNATACTCACTCACATACTCACTCACATACTCACTCACATACTCACTCACATACTCACTCACATACTCACTCACATACTCACTCACATACTCACTCACATACTCACTCTCACTTACTCACCCACCATCCTCACTCACCCACCACTCTCACTTGCCACACTCACTCACCTCACATCCAACCACTCACCTACTCACCCACCCACCCATCCAAACACTCAATCACCAAAAACCGCACACCCAAATAAATAAAAAAAGGCAAAAAAGTAAGTGATTTTCTCTCCTCATTCTCGTCTGTGGTAGTGGGGGGGTATCATGGTGCTCCCTATCCCTATGCCCTTCCCGTATGTATTTACACCCATCCCATTCCAATCCTGTGTTTCCATCAATCCCATCCATCCCATCCCATCCCATCCCATAAGCTCCGTTTCTACCTTCGGTTTGATTTGAATTTATAGCATACATCCCCCATCCCACCCCTTCCCCTTCCCCTTCCGTCTTCTCTCATCCAGTTCCATCCTGTTCAATGACAGTCTGTCCGTTTGTTTCGTCGTAATATCTCGCTTTTAACCCTCGCGAAATGCCGTAATAAGCCCTCCCCTCCCTCCGTACCCACCATCCATTCCCATATATATCTACACACATCACCCCCATCTCCATCCTCACCTGCTCAGCCTCTCTCTTCCTAAGCATCCGGATTCGTCGCCCTCAAAATCGGCGGGCCCGTCCGCACCACCCGCCGCGAATAATCAAAATTATCCTGTATACTCCCCACGCTCTCCCTGCTCCCGCTCGCCCCGCCCTGCTGATACACCGGAGCGAACGGATCCAGCCGCGGATCAACAGGCATCAGCCTGCTCCGTCTTGAGCCCGCACTCACAGGCGTATCCGCCACATCCCCCGACCCCGCACCCGCAGCTTCCCAGCCCTCGACGACACGCCGGCCGTCAGTGCCGAGCACATACCGCGAGTTCTCGCTCATGGTGCGCTGGGGCGTGTATCCGGTGTTCGGGGTGGGAGGCGCGGGACCGACGTCGGATTCGGCGGCGAGACGCTTGCGGCGGCGGAGGAAGAAGAAGACGAGTACGCCGACGATGGCGAGGAAGGCGGCGATGCCGATGCCGAGGCCGGCGGCGCCGCCGGCGGTGAGGGATTTCTTGTTGTTGTTGTCCGAGGAGGAGTCGGCGCCCGGGGGGGAGGTGGGCGTGATGGTCACGACGCGGACTTGGCCGGTGACGGTCTCGACGCTGGTGATGGGCGTGGGTGTCCAGGTGGTGTCGTCGTCGGCGTTATCGGGGGGAGCGGCGGTCGTTGGGGTCTGGGGGATGTTAGTTTTGTGTGCGAGGTTGGGGATGG